>VICI01000228.1:0-48906 GCA_019593645.1 Akabosia matsudoensis
TACGGTTAAAACTTATGAAAAATTATGCTAGTCTTTTTTATGAAAATTATTCAGAATCATATGCTGAATGGAGCATATGATTGTAAATACACGTCATCTTTCCAAGATTTTGAGTCATATGGTAACATTCGTGCAAGTTTTTTAGGTAAACAAATCACAGAAAAAAGGCTTTCTCTGTGTCCTTCTTTTATTCGTCCATGGTAAAATTAATGTTCCAAAAAGAGTTGTAAGAGAACATATCCTTGGTTGAAATGATGAAGTAAATTTTGAGAATATAACGAAAATATTATAATACACACCCTCTCCATAATAATTCAAATATCGCATGACAACCGATCTTGTTATGAGTTATCTCCTAGGAATGCTGAAAACCAATTCGCGTAGAAAACTCGTGTTATAGCCTTGATTACTTCACTGTTCACTCATTGCACTTTCAGCATGGAAACTTATATTTAGGTTGATTGACATACTGTTAGAAGAAGTTTTCAATCTAATTGAAATCGCAAGCCATTCACATGCGATTATAGAGGTATTAAATTGGGTTGTATATTGTAACTGCATTTTAACTATTGCATTAATATAAACGGACGGTATAAAATACTAGAATGTAGAACTGGTGCTTTTCGTGCGATTCTATGTTTTTGAAGTAGAATTACATGTTCTTACTTTAAACCTTATCTAACCGCATCCTTTGATAAAACGATCATGAGGGAACAAGAACGAGATGCAATATGCAATATAAGCCTTTTATCAATATGTATTGAAGTACATACTTGTGGTTGCTTAATAATCAGAAACAGGTCTGAAATAGTTCATAGATATTTTATTTCAGAGACTCCATAGTTTGTGCTAGAGGTTATCAACACACTGTGGCAGGAATCACTTTTGGACAATTAATAAAATTTTCCATTTTTCTAAAACAGGAACGAACTAATGTGAGACTTCCTGTCACAAAATCAATTATCCCTCCGATTAACTGTTGATTAGGCTCGACGAAGCATTCAGTAATTAAGATTCTGGATTTTAAAGTAACAACTTTTAAGCCTCGATTCATTGCCTAAATTTGGTGCATTTTCTGTCGTAAGGTCGTAACCAAAAATGTTCCACATCTAGTACTACTCCCTTGCAGCATACAATTCATTTCAGCAATTCAAAGTATACGAGCAACTCGAAAGCACTATATCAAACTTATGTGGGTTTTATATTGTTTTTACCATAAATTTTATCCTCATGGTTGTCATTTGGCAGGAAGCCGAACACGACAAAATAACAGAAGATGTGGAGAAAATGGATATGACGGAAGAAAACTGTTTTTGCATGCTTTTCCCCCATTTATATGCAACTCTAAAAATACTTACGCTTCATATATTTCATTTTATTTCTCAAACACATAATAGAGAACATAGAACGCTTAGGAATGGAACTTGCAGTTAAAAGCATTTCTGTCTGCGCACTTTATCTTTTGAAGGTATATGCTTGCACTGAGAACAATACAGCTTAGATAGATGCTAAACAAATTGCCCTTCGGGTCATATAGTTTAACTTTTTCAGAGCATTTGCTTACAAAATTGTGTTATCTTTATCTCACATGGTTTCTTAAAAATAAAATCTACATAGAACTTGCTTTTACGAATATGCACACGAGTTTTATGTTGCTAGGAGAAAAAAGAAAAAGCTATTGTTCCGCGTTTTAAAACGTTGCGCCTAAAACTGATGTTATCCATAAAGGCACTGCAAACTGTGGTTGCGATTTTTTTTTGGTTTTTATCACATATACATACATATTCTACATTTACACGCCCCTTTCATTTTGTTTTATGGATTAGCTTTTGTTACAGCTTACGCAAATCACGTATGATTTCACACGGTTGTAAAACGGACAAAGCAAGCGAAATATCGCCTCGTCTTAAAACTGTCCAGACACTTTGTACAAAAATTAGTGGTTTCATCAAACGTAACGATCATATGCCACAATAAGTCCGTGGCAGGTCAAAGTAAAAAAATAAATAATAAAAAAACGATACTTGCCCAACATTACCCATTATCATTCCATGCCACTAGCTTTATAGAAGCATTTTTTACTTTCCTATTCATTGCTGTCCAATGTCCCTGGTAGTACATCGTTGAATGTCGGAATTTCCTCTGGGAACGGGTAGGATATTAGGATTGCATTCATTTTCTATTAAAATAGGTAAATTCCGCCGAAACGTTGGGAAACTAAGTTTTTTGAATAAACACTCGTCGCAATTCCTATCTTCATCATTTGATAAAATAGGCAAATTAAAAATGTGACGCGTTTTTTACTACAGCCAGTAGGAAAATACAACGACAAATCCTAAGACTAGTTATGAAGAAGCTGTACAGTTCATTTAACGTTCATCCAAGTCGTCTGTAAATTGCTGGTTGGATAGTTGTTCAATTTTTTTACTAGTGCCTGCACGTACGGGTTTAAACGAAAAAATAATTTCTACGTAGCATTGAAGAGAAAATTAAACGCAATCTCCAAGCAAAAGTGAGCTTTCATTGTCTTTTTCACATCAGCTTGTTTTTAATTTTCATACTGAAACAGTGAAAATAACTTTTACCAACCAGCAAGATAACTGTATTCCTCCCTAAGTACGACTGTATGTCTACTTGAACTGTGTAGCAAAAAAAACAAGAATATATGAAGTATGTATATGAATACAGAAATGGGACCATTGTGGAAGCATGTCGTCTCAAACTACCCTCGTCCCATCTACAACTATCTCATCATCTCTTGGAGCAGAGCGATGTAAATTGTAATGTCTATGGATATTACCATTTTCCTCTCAGAGTGGCAGTATTTTATTAGTGTTACAGCTTCGTATTCTCTCGGGCCAACGCCACTTCGTTTTGCAGTCTCCTTCTGTAGTGCGTGACTTACCCTGTTAGGTTTTTTCACTCTCCAAGCAAATATTGATCATTTTCAACCGAAATCTTATATTAACTTTACCCGGTTTCATCCTTTATGAAATATCTCGCATTATAAATATTGTCTTCTCGATGGGTTCTGTGCAAAAGTGCTTGATCGTAGAAGCTCGGAGAACGTGAATGATATACTTTATTTGTATAACATGGCTGTACACGCATCCATTGTCGGAAATACATACAGAATCTATAAAAATTTACAGTGGCTGCGGCATGCATAATAGAACACGTACATTCGTAACGTGATGTACGTGAACCTAATATACCCTCACTTGCAATCAGGAAAAGCATTACTTTTACTGCAACTACAACTGACTCTCTCCACACTTGGTTAAGTTTGCAATAGCGATAGTATGAGCATAAAGGTAGAAGATGCTTGTTGTTACAGAAGACAAGGACTCTAGTTTATAGCTGAATCGAGGGAAAAGAGTTAACTGAATGTTACCACTCGTTGATACTAGCAGATCTTCGAGGGATGTATGCATACTTACAAAAAATGTAATAGGGGTAACAGCGATTTGGGAAATAGTTAAGTGGATCGGGAATCGGGGGTCCGTGCTTGTCTCGCAATCTCAAAACGACACCACATGGAAATGCCACCACACGTACAAAGAATGATGTAAATACAGGGAAAGGGTTGTAAATTTCGATGCATATAAGAATTCGTACATCGTATAAGAATGAAGATAGCACTCAGGTCAAACGATTTTTTATCGTACTATTGTTGCATTTTGTGAGAAAACTGATATGAAATATACATTCTTCGAGCCAAAGCACCACGGCTATTAGTGTTTGGACAGTTTGAAAATGGGAATTTGGAGAAAGCATATGCGCCTTACAAAGCAGCATGCTAAAATTAAAACCAAATGTAAAGGTGGGACCACCGAACTAATGTTGTAAGATGTTCGCTTTTATATTGCCAGTGAGATGTAAACGCAAGTTTCTACTGTTGATACGGTTTTTTTATTAGTTGAAGATCTGTTGTATTGCTGTATAACCGGAATAAGTGGCGTATTTTTTCGATTGAGAAGTTTTTCCCAATTTTACTTATATCCTTCACTGTGTAAATAAAATTTTCATATCTTTAATTATACAATACAAACGGAATGTAAAGTCTTGGTTACAAGTATAGCTTTTTTAAACATATCAGTTCATAGTGCTATGTAGAAGAGGTAAAAACGTAAACCACAATCAGCTAAAACATTGGAGGCATCCGCTCATACGATATTAGCACAGAGAACGACACAAATATTCACCCTAAGAGAAATCGAATTGCGAGGATATGCATTAGAGTTAAGCTACTATTAAGCTGTTGTTGTGACATGTGGTTGTTTTTTTAGTACATTACTGTGCTTTAAGACTACAACGCAACGAAAACCGTGAACATAGCACGAGCATAAAATAAATAAGTTTAAAGGTATACGATCGTACTAGAAAACCTTTTCCAGGACAGGATTGTATTAAAAAAGAAAGCTGTAATCGAAACATTTCCCATGTGACTCATTTCTTTTGATCGAATGGAGAGAATTTATAAAAACCCGTTTCAGATTTCTTTTATCGACCTTTCTATTCCTCGCTCACGTTGTTAACTGTTTGCATAAAATCTAATCACAAGCACACATAGGGAAAAAATTCCAACGAATGCATCGCAATCTTCGTCTTCTCGAACGGGCACACATTCTAAGCATTCGTATTGCACATCTTCATTTTATAATAAAATTCAGTCCTCTGTCTTGGAAAAACAAAATAGTCAACGTATCACAATACTCTCGTATTTCATGTAATAAATGGTTGTATATTACATACATTATATCACAACACCGCATTCGTTCGATTCCACGTAAAATGAGGGGAGTATCTAACATATTGTGAAAGCCTTCAGGGAAGAATTTCATAAAACGTGATAAATGTGCACAGATATTTCGCATTTGTCCCTTGTCTCTTTACTTTTAAACCTAATATTTTTCTACTTAAAAATGCCATTCCAGGATTACCATAGCGCATTGGCATTCTATAGATAAAAGTCGTAGTACGCATATATTTTAATGTCGTTATTCATTGTATTCTTACAAGATTAATCTTTATTTTTTTCTCTCATAAAAAAATCTGTTCGTGTGGAAGAATAATCATATTATATATTAGAGAGGAAGACATGAACCATTTCAAGAATGGTTTCCCTACTGTTAATACAAGATATAAATTGGGTACCAAGGTTTCTTACAGATGTTAAGCTCCTACTTTACTGGGAGAAATAGATGCCCACTATTGTACACACAAAAAACTCACTGTTCTATCTCCGGCATCGCCATTCCTCGACGAAGATGCAAGAGTGTAGCGTTTACATGATACCTTCTTTTCATTATAATTTATGTGACACTTTAGATGTGATACTTCATTCCCAGGGGTCCTTATTCTCGCAGCTCTCATATGCCTCCTTCAACCTGGGCGTATAAGAGAAAGAAACATCTTGCTGTTCTCTTGATATTTTATCAGTATCACAATAGCATTAAATACAGCATGGCCATGACGTGTATTTTTAATGCTTCAATAATAGGTCTCTGAAAATTCAATAAAACGATCTTCTGTTCGGACAAAGTTTGCATGCAATTGTTTTCTCTGGCTTCACCAGATCAAAGATTGCGTCATCGTGAATAAAAACGTGTGGAATAGTAATCTCTGTATTTTTCACCATTCAAACTGATCAGTTTTAAGCCATCTAGGGCGTAGTGGAGGACTCGTTATTTCATAGCAACATCTTCGTATTTTGAACATTTT
Source organism: Akabosia matsudoensis (assembly GCA_019593645.1). NCBI lineage: Eukaryota > Metazoa > Arthropoda > Collembola > Entomobryomorpha > Paronellidae > Akabosia > Akabosia matsudoensis. The sequence continues at coordinate 5,725 of VICI01000228.1, forward strand.
AGAGTATAAATGTTTCCCCTGGCTGTGATAGTCAGAAATGAATCTTTTAAAACATCCCTTCACCCTTGGTTTCCATTCCGTTATTGAATTAAAATCCCATTGCACTGCCAATTACTCATTAATTAATATTTAGTACACTTTCAATTTCGATAAAAGAATACTTAACCATGAGGACCCAAGCTGTATAAACCATCTTAGTAAAGAATTGTAAATGGCTTGGAATTAATTTTAACATTTGAAATCAAGAGACGAGAGTATTTTAATATACTTTTAGTTTAGTTTTTTTTTCAAAATGACTTCTCAGAACCATTTCCTCTAATTTTCTAGAATTTACAAACACATTGTTTTCGGTTTGATAGTCACTGCTACTTGATGATGAACTAGAAAAATCAACTTGGATTCAGGGCTCATAACATCTTGGTAGTCTAGAGAAACAACAGGCAATAGTACTTGTTTCAGAGTCCTGAACACAAGGTTAATGCTTATTCTTACTTTGTTTATAACTGGACGTGGACGTCTTTTTAACATACCTATGTATTCATATACTACACAATTACCCAAGGCTCTCGTCGCAATCATCAGGGTATTGTCGATTTTCTATTAAAGGGTAAAGGCTCGCGATGAAGTTCTTATATTCCTAATATAAGTCATGAACTCTTAAAAAGAAATTAACAATACCTAATCCAGGAAAGGTGTTCGAAAAATGGTTAATGTGAGAATGTACCCATACATGCTTGATCACTATGATGAAAGTGATATCCGTAAAAATTGTAATTTTATTTCCTTAAAATGATTTTTTTACCACTACTAGTATTTAATACATTGACCTCCATTTCTTTTCTTTCAAAACAGTTTTCAAGACATGCAATGTGATTTGTAACTACAATACTCTCATATGGGTAAGAGAATCAAATCGTAATAATAAATACGATACTGTGCAAAGGGAACGATTAAATTATCCACGTTCTATGAAATATTGTTCAAGTTATGCAGGAAACGAGTAGCATGGACGTTACATATTAATTGCAAAACTGAATTACTTCTACCAGCTCCATTACATCGCTATAATTATAATTTTACAACAACACTGCGATGCAAACACAATAGTAAAGTAACTGCTGCCATGAGGTAGATATTATATTTGAGCTATTGTAATTGGATGAGGTGCAATGTATATTCAAGGAAATTGTTGTGGGGAAACATTGGACGAATTTATGCTCACGTACAGACCGTAAATCATTTTCTGAGATGGCTCCTCCCCTTATGCTTCGATGAGTAAAATTTTATTCCCTAACCTACACGTTCTGTAAGAAACTACTACGCTAGTACCTATTTCTTTCGAGTGTTTTCTACCAAAATGTAATGTATTGCTAACTTAATTCTGCAAAGTTTTAAGTTACGACATATTAACTGATGGTTAGGGTTTGATTTGGCCAGCTATTCAATAGATTCTTGCCTGGAGTTCCACTTGTCATTCCTGAAAGTACAACAGGCTAAAAAAAGTCATATTAGCTATGATCAGTAGTTTCAGAATCTTATGTGCTTGGTGGGTTATGTGCAACTGCGCAAGAACATTAACTTATGGAGTTGCCTAATGTGCAATGTGGTAACTACATTGCCATTAAAACCCTCCTCAAAGCTAATTTTTAAGATGAAAAGGCTGCATCTAGTGTTCAGTAAGATGAAACTTCCCACTGATGAAAATGAAAGACTCTTTCTGATTATTTTCCTTTCGAAAATAAGTTGACTTTATGGGCCGTGACTGACTGGATGAGCAGAGAACCAGGGATAAACATGTGTACCCAGAGTTAATAAATGAATATTTACGCGGTGTTGGAACCTAGAAAAGCAAGTTTTACAATGGGGTTTCACCTACCATAACTATATCATGTTGCATCTGCATCATTGTAATTATAATCGCGGATAGTTGTAGACTAGGTCGTTTTACACAGATGTGAAACTAGTTTCAATGTTCGTAACTTTGTTCCCGGAAAACGAAACTGTATTCAAAGGATTCGAAGAAAGGAGGAGGAAGACCATTTCGTTACGCATGTCTCAGATGCATCCGCCTTGCAATCTGTATCGGTATTATTTTCAATAAAGCGTGAATACGTTTTCGAAAGTGTTTCTCCTTTGGTTACTCAAACCACAAATACATTCGACAAAAACTTAAAAGGTATCTTATTTTATCTTATGTTCGATAAAATTTTGAATTTGGTATCACAAGAGCGATGCAGCATTACGAGTGAAAATTACTGAATTATAAATGGCATTGCTATGACGCTGACGTAATGCCAGGACGCTTATGACTAATAGTCTCTCACTAGAAGTGTTGTCTCTCAAACGGATATTAAAAATTGTCCAACAAGTTACAGGCAATTTATTGAAGGCTAAAAATTGGCGTCCGTGGGTTACCACAGGTTGATTGATTGGGAATTTACGGTTCAGTTTGTTGTAACTTAATACTGCAATCGACTCTTCTTTTGGGTCACTATCACCTATCTATGAACTAAAAGTAATATTTCGAAAGGGCGACGTGGATTTACGTTTCATGCTACCTGGGAATACTGCAACTAGTTACACATAAGAGCCCTTCTTCTGTAAACACTAACGATGTGAGGGCGATTATCGTGAAAGAAAACGATTAAAATCCTTCACAACTTCATAACTTACAGTGGAGAATAGATGAATTTCACGGGAAAAAATCATTATCATTATGCAATTATTACGCTCGTTGAAACATTGGTTGGACATTTTTAATATCTCAATCTTCTTAAAGAAAGCACGCCTACAGGATTGAGAACTTCATTGCCTTATGGAATGCGATCTTATCCGAGTACGTAGACATTCTTACTCATTTTTAAAAAGTAAAACCTAGTCATAGTCATACATATTCTCTGATATATAATGTCATCATTAATATCACTATTCGTATGATATTAACACATTATATGAAAAAGACGGCATGAAAATGGAAAACTAGTGACCAGTTAAGCAGAATAAAAAAAAATTAACTAGAAATATCTGTCAATCAGATGAAGCATATCACCGTAGAAAAAAGTTGATAAAAAAAGGAATTGAGTTGTTATGTTACATTCGCGATTACAATGCAAGCGACGAATCAGACTGGTTGAATGGAGTTGTCGTGAACAAAGGACTTGCTCATTAGTGGTTATCCTGAACAAGCCGTCATCGGATCATGAGAAAACTCAACGCGATAAGCTTTTTTTTGTATCCATACAATCTTGACATGGGACGGAACAAGGATAGACATTTGCTCAGTGAAAGACAGACACAAGTATTGCATTAGCAGCTATCCAAAGTAACAATAGTCGGTTGGATTACACTTCTGTAGGGTCTTAATGAATCTACAATATATCTTCGAACAAGTAGTTCTTTTGTTACACTGATCGTTGACTGCAGAAAGAATAAAATTGGATAAATTGTAAAGATATAGACATTTATATGACAAAAAACTTGATCTACTCATTTCATAAAAGTTCTACTTTAATCAAGAGTGCCACGATACCAAACGTCTACTTTAGTAAGAGAAACGACTGATACCGTTGATGATTTAAAGCGACTGACTGCGTTTAATAAAGTCGATTATTTTGAATAAATAGTTAGCTATCGTAAATTCCTAGTTTTCCCCTGTATGTATACAACAAAAATAAATGGTCAAGGACGAATTTTTTTATTTATAAACTTTAATGTATACATGTATTCTACAAAATAACATAAATAAATAAATGTTTAGAAGTTTATGAAGCGGTTCGGCTAACAATGTATATTATATTGTATATGGTTGCGTTTGCGTTATTTATACATAGATACGTCCTTTTGTTGAAGATGGGCTTACATACCTGAAAAGAGGCATTCGCTTGGACATGCATTAACATCAAACACAAATCCACGCAAGTTGACATTTTTTAAAATGTTTTTATCTCTTTGTGCAAGAAAGTGTCCATTTGTCAGAATGGTTTTTCTAGTGCATAGTCAACAGAATCGCTCAGTCTATCTTTATACGTGTACATTTTTTACGAGAGTAGCCACCACCAGAAAAAATAAGTACCACCATAGGCTTAGCTTTATGATCGTTATAATAGCAATGAAAGTAATAATAACGATAATGGGTAATTGGAAGATGTATCATGCTTGGCTGAATACATTCTTAGTTTCCTTCTTCATAGACCCGTTAAATGCCTCTTCACTGCCCATTTAATGTTTTATATTACTCTTGATGGTCAACTTAAAAGAAGAGTCGGTTTTTATGGACACAGTCCCGGCTCAATGACTATAATAATAATAATATAATTCACCATTGTCGCTTATTAATGGCTGGTGCTCCTAGTTGGACATTTATAGTGGCCTGCTGTTATTGCCTCATTTAATGCGGGTATATGGTTGGTTTGAATGTTTTTTGTGCAGTAAAAAATGCTATCACGGAGAATCCTTATGAGAACAACGAGGTGTATTACGGAGTTACAATGTATCTACTATCTACTCTACATTCAGAATTATTATAGTCAGGCCTTACATCTTGAAAACAAGTTGTAGCACATCTTTATGTCTTCAATGTCAACGTATCATCAAGAGGCTATTCATATTCAGGTGTATGGTCTCTGGAATGAAGTGATAGTGATTGAACGACTCAGATGTGTGGTACATTTTTTTAGTTAACTTCAAGAACTACATTTACCTTGTACATTGGCTTTACTTATAAGGACTTGCGTCTCACATTACTGTACAAAGGTTCAAATAAAAACAGTCACCCATGTGGTATTATTATTTTAATGGCAGAGTTTTACTTTGATGGTATGAAACTTACAGAAATTCTTCGGTACAGCTCAAATCATCTTATGCAATTACATGCTTGAAATGAAATTATAAATGACATGTTGGCATATACAAAATTAAATAAAATCGTGACACAAAAACTGTCTCTTATAAATTCCAAGATATTATCCATTATATTGAGCATAATCGGTCCGCAGTATCATATCATTATAAGAAAAAAATTCAACCCAGGACGAAAATTCATGTTAACGAAATACTTCATATTCAATATCACTTGGATAGTAATAGGCGGTCTATCAGTACATCTATCATGACTGAAACTACTTAAATTGGTAAATTTTATGATAATGCCGACGCAATTGGATAATGCAAGAACCTTCTACGGCCGTTATTACGAGTAAACAAACAACTTTTGCCGTTGGTAGAGCCATGTGTATGATTATGATATAACCTTTTGATAGTGACGATTCTGATCATCATATCACGTTGTCAGTCCATCAAGATCATATTTAATACTAGATTTACAACAGCTCGTTACAAAAAATGTTCAAGCTATCAGACACCATGTTGTCGGTCATCAGCGAACACTCTTTGTCCATAGGCTGGGATTTTGTTTACATTCATTATAAAAGTGGTATGAACATGGAATGTACAATTTTCTTGTTAAACTTCATTCGAAGGTTTGCCGAAAGTGAGAGACAAGGATATTATGTTTACGAACAAACATTCTTCATATTGCATTCTAATCAGCTACACCTTCTAACTTAAATAAAAACGTCACAGCAAGTTATGATGCGTACATCATCTTATCAAGCCCCTTGAAAAAATGATTGGGGTTCAAACGATTGACAAATGAATTGTACAAGTTCAGTAATTTCAAAGATTATTTACTGGACCGTTAATTTTTCCCTATACAACAACCAGTTTTAATTAATTACAAAGAATCCGCATGTTTGCGACAGAAAAAGTAAAGAAGCATCATAATACTATGTCCAGGTTAGAAATAAGGATAAAACAGGGTTTGTTTCTTTTGCACACACATACAATGAACACCGCACCGTGTTGTTAATGGCGCAACATAGTACCTTCACCGCTCATTCTGCTTGAGAACTTACTCGGCTACATATTACCGTATTTTATTATGAATAATTAACGTTTGAATAGAATTTTAAATTTCAGAAGTATGCATCTGAAAAGGTAAAAGGATTTGCAAATTAGGAGTGCATGGAATTCTTAATGATGGAGAACAGTCCTTAATAAAATAAAAGACGATTGTTTTCTGTTTTGCGCCTAGTAATTGCAAGTATCTGCAAACTACTCAGAGTTGTCAGTTTCTGGGTGGTATTCTATCATCGGTTAATAGTCAGAGTTTTACAATATTTTTGTTGCATTTTGTAGGTTGTGTAGAAATATTTTTATTCGTAGCACACACGAGGTCAGACACAATACATAAACTTTAAACTGTGCATAGGTACGATTACTTGAAACATCTTACTAAAATTGAAATCTAGCCACAAATAACAAATCATGAAGCAAAATATGTCAGTGCGAATGTATCAAGCGGTCATTACGGTTGCTAGAATGCGGTTGCGTCCTAATATTCCTGCCCATAGTAAGGTGATCCGCCACCTTACAGTACCAAAATTTTCTAAATGTAATGCTATACATATAAAATGGCAATTATTTGTCATGAATTAATTGACGTAACATTTACATAACGCAAATAGAAGTGTGAACTGTTGGGTTTTCATAAAGTTCCACTTAAACGCAGCTTAAATACCCTTGCCTGGTCGACATACCTTAAACAATCAGCGATTGCCTCTTTATTCAGTGTTAATAAACAGTTTTTCAATGACAACAAGTAAAAGAAATAGTATATTGGCCCTAAAGAAGGTAGAGAATGAATCAATTAGGAAATACCCTACACCCAATTTTCAAACATCTTTCCTTCGTAAACATATTTTATCAGTAAACTGGCCCTATTACGCACCAAAAATGTTGACATTATGTATGGAACGACCTATAAAAAGAATTATCTTGTGTAAAATGACCACATTCAAACACATAAAAGTGGTATAAAGTTAAGGTGAACCTATGTACTTGTTACAAGTTAATGCTACCACTGCTACACATAAAATTGGATTACCTGCTTCTTGTCTGTATGACACATTTCCTCTATCTCCTTCCTCACCCAGAATATGGTCTTTTTTAATGCTTACACTAACGACAGTCCGATTAATGAAAAACCCATTCCAGCGAGATAAATGACCGTACTTATTGCTTAAATTGTCCTCCTAAAAAGAACTTGACTGCCTTGCTTATGTGCTTGAAGAGATTATGTTACTTACACTAGCAGCTCTAAGAAAAACCATTCAATGATAATTTATACCCACTTAAGACTAACCGCCTGATAGAAGTAAAAAGAAGCAACTGGAATACCAAGTTTCTTTCTCTATGCAGTATGCAGTGTAAATGGAGACGAGATATTCGATGTGATACGATATTCATTATATTATCTTTAAATGTGATTCTTTATTTGTAGTGGCAACGATAAATTTTAATGAGAATGTTTATTTTAATTTCTTTAATTACAGATTTGGATTGCTGGACAACTGGTCCAAACGGGTGTCCCCGTCGACGAGGTCGCCAAACATACACACGCTTCCAGACACTGGAGCTTGAGAAAGAATTTCATTTTAATCACTACCTCACCCGACGTCGTCGTATTGAGATAGCTCATGCACTCTGTCTCACGGAGAGACAAATCAAAATCTGGTTTCAGAACAGGCGAATGAAGCTGAAAAAGGAGCTCAGGGCCGTGAAGGAGATCAATGAGCAAGCAAGACGGGAAAGAGAAGAGCATGACGGAAAGGGCCGCCCTTCAAAATCGGATCGTGAGCGTGAAGACAAAAGTTCAAAAGATTCAGGAAAAAGCAGTGGAGGTAGCAGCAGCAGTAATGGGGGTAGCAGCAGCAGCGGTTCATCTTCTCACAAAGATCATCATAGCCTAGGGCACTCGGGCATCGGTGGTGGTATGGGTCCTCTTTCAGCCAATGAAAATGGCAAGCTTCCGATGGGTCTTGGTGGACTGACAGGGATGGGATTACCGCTCGGTCTTGGAAATGGAGATGCTCTGAGTGGAATGGCAGGTCTTGGTGGGCTCAGTGTTGGAGCAGGTATGGCGGGGCTGGCGGGACTAGGAAGGCTGAATCATGGATCATCACCATCCGGCTCTGCAGATTCTCTTATGAAAGACGACAGAATTTCTCCCATAGATTCTCCGCCACCGAAGTAAACTGATTCCTATCACCTCTCATCTCCCCCTATAAATAGCAATACTGTCTTTTTAAATTACTTTATCCATTACGATTTACCAATAAACAATACCAAAAGAGCCACAAAAAGCAATAACAATCACCATCTGCTGTCAGTTAGGTAATGTTCAAGCAAGAAACGTGTCGAAAGCAACTTTTAGCAGGAAAGACAGAATCAAAAGAAAACGCTCTGTATTGATAATCCTTTGTTATACCTATTAACTTTACCCCGACAAATCCAAAGATAAGCGAAGGGTTGATTATTTTCTAAAATTGTAATGAAAGAAAATGAAAAAGTTTTAAAAACATGCAATATATTACATGCATACAAATCTATACAAAACAAAAGCAATCCAATTACCAAATGTTTTAACCATATTATACGTATAAAAGGCCTTGCCCACTCATGCACATAGTCTTTGTTTTGTAGTGATGATGATGGGCTTGGTGTGGTACACATACTTTATCTGTAGCTTTTAAAATCAGTAACTTCATCATTATATATAAATTGTAAATATTAAGTAAGAATAGCTTTATCTCAGTCTCTGGTATACAGAACAGTTAAACTTCAAAATAATTAAACAGAGTGTCTCTGGTTTTGTTTATAAAAAGAAAACAATTCTGTGAAAGGTCTCAAATGTACAGATTTTAATACGAAATATAAGAAAATATTTAAAACGATAATTTTTATAACTAAGTAGGGAAAGATTGTAATGAACTTGAGAAAGGTAAACACTGCGCATTAATTTGCGAGAAACGAAACTTATCGATTGCATGTTACGTTACAACGGTAAGAGTAATGATTGTTTTACGTTTAAGAAGCGAAACCGTCATGGATGTTTTCAGGAGATTCTCCTAAACTTTCATTTGTGCCATTACTTATCATTATACTTTCTTTCAGACAAGATACTCGTTGTTGGTTATTATTATTGTTATACTGTTTGTAAATGAACATACTGAATTGAGTTTCAGTTTCTACTGCAGATGTATGATCTGTAAGTTTATCACTATTGTACGAGGTTAGTTTTTTAAGTTGAAACGTTCCGTTTTGAACCTGGTTGGCAATTTGTGTTGAGATTTGTTAGGTCAAAGCATTTTGTCCAGACAGTATAATATTATACCATATGACATTATGAATACCTCCAAAACGAAATATTAATGTATGATGCATCGTAATACGTTGTCCCGAACAATTTATATGACTCTCAGCTATACATGAAACGAATCATATTTTTAAGTAAAAATGAAAATATTTGTTTCTTCTCATCACAAAGGATTTCGGGCGTTGTTTCCCGTATATTAGACATAAAAACTCACTTGGCTAAGCACTGATAACAAAAAAATCACCCTTGTTATCGACTGTTACAAACTTGAAAACAATATACGTAATTTTCTAGCTTCTTATGAAGGTTTGTATTTTGTGAAGACAAAGCCGTATCGACTGTCGGAATCATGTACTGATAAACCTTTTCGATTGAACTTTCACTACTACGTAATTATGATATTTGCAACCAATATACGTAAATTGATGTGCAACAGTAATTTTAATTATAATTGAAACTACCACGTAGCTATACCGCTTGTAAAAATATATTATTAAGAGTGTTCTTGTATTAAGATGAACATGCAGTTAGGGATGTCGTCATATGCTATTGCAGCAGATCTTCTGCATGTTCATAGGTAATCATCGGGGATGTTTTCCCGAAAAATTAGATTTTAGGTGATAATAAACTATAAAGAAACTCAATATAAATATAAAGAATGTACAAGAAAAAAGGAAACCAATATACGTATGCCGTGAAAGCAAGGTTTATATTGATAAGACTATACAATAAGGTAGGACTAGGTCGTAGGATATGTTACGAACATAAGTTTCAGAGTAAAGTGGGATTAGAGAAACTAACAGAACACAAAAAAGTTATAAAGGATGGTTAACAAATCAATTAGTACTGCTTAGCAAAAGGAAGTTCTGTTTTTTTTTGGTATCATCGAGATTTGATTGTTCTCTTGTGTTTTTGCCCGGTGTCACCCTTAGTGAAATATCTAAAATAAATTTGTGGTATGTCTTGGTTCATTTCACGTTGCTGAATGCACAAAAATAATTCATATTTTGTGCTTTTAGCAACGTGGGTTCCTGTCCTATGTTGATGTAGTTAGACATGCCAGCAAAAAGGTACTTTAATCGAACGGTAGCTTGTATTAATCAAATCATTAGTGGTTTTAGCATAGAACCATTGTTATTGCATCTATTCAAAATTATGTGTTTTCATTAAACATTTTATGATTCTAAGGAGAATCAATCTTACAAATGCTCTCATTTATCGAAGTCTAATGAAACCCTTTTTGTTTTAAATAGCTGTAGCTTTGGTTTGTTTCTCATATCGTTAGAAATGAATCATTTGAATACGTATCATCGCCGTTGTTTTTGAGATTTTCTTGCTCTATAAATGAATTTTGTTTCGGCATTGTTTTTTCTTGCATTAAATTGTTAAAAATCTCTACTGTCACTGTATAGTGATTTGCCATATAATGGACGAATCCTTCATCCTATAAATTTTGAAAGACCAGAATCTGAATTGATTGTTCAACAAGATTTTTTATGCCGCACATTTTTCCCCTTAAATTAGTCGTGAAATTTTCTTTCAGTGGTTTTAAAAAACATGACGCTCTGTTTGAAGTCATTGAAATCATGCATACAAGTATACGTATTTGAAGATAACACACACAGGTGCAATTTTTACAGTAGGCAGAGCTCCTTATTGTGAATGCTTACAGATTGTCTTTTCCTGTTTGAATATATTATCTTTTATATCCTTGCAGATCAGAAATGAAAAAATTGCGAGTCAGCAAACTGTTTAAAGCATAGCATGTCATGTGAACAATTACTTAAATTGTGTAAATTGGCAAGTTGATTAGTTGAATGAATGAAACGCGTGGGTTGACACACTATATTGGTCTATATTGGGCTAATCCAAATTCATTTATTTCGATGGTTTCAAAATACTTTTTGCTTTAGTTTTTCACGTCTTAACGTCTTTGACCCTTAAATATGCTGGTTTTGGTAGCCTCTTCGTGTATAATTTGATTATATACGTATACACTGACAGTAGATAATTGCAGTTCTTTGTGTAACAAAACAAAGAAGGAACTCATACTATTTTATTGATTAGGTGCATATGAAGCCAACCTCTCATAATCGAATTACTACAGATATGATGATTTATGGTATGAAATACTTTGTAAATTAATTGTAAGTTACATAAGATCATATATTTTTGGAGTACCCCTTCGTACATTTTGTACTACATAGCAAAGGTTCTCTTCGAAACCGGTGTTCCTTAGAATTTCTTTCTTTTAATACAGAGATTTTTGTATGAAATACGTGTATTGCTTTGCTTTTTGCATTTATTCATGTGCAATTCAATTAAAACACTTTCTTCCAGTCATTGGTATAGCCTAGCATTGTGTCAATCCGAGGGTAGTTGCCAATACCAGTATTTAAAAGGAAAGTTTTATTCTTTGAACTCGAAAAACTTTGACGAATATCTTATTTAACTTTAGAAAAACTATAAAATTAGAAGCTACAAAATACAACAGAATACATCCATGAGAATATACGTGCTAGGGTAGGATATAGCCAAACTGTGAATCGTACCATTTTATAAACCAGAAGGAAAATACTATTACGCATTAGTAACAATTACTCACATCATAATTTTGTTTCTTTTCCAATTTTGATGTACCACACTAGAAGGGTTTTGTTGTGTTTGTTTATCTACCCTGCTGGTGTAATCGTTTTTGCTCTCATAGTGCTGTTTGTATAATTGCATGTGTCCTTTACTCGTTATCCTGCATTAATGCTATGTATTTTATTTTTGGAATGTGGCTGCGAAAAGTTAACAATTTTGGTTACATGTTTATGACAATTAAGTATCGAGGGCCCGACCTTCGGTAACATTTGTACTGTTGTTCGATCAGTAAAGCAAATGTAACAAATTGCGTTACTGAATTGTCTCAGCAATTTTTTTTGTTAATATGTATTTTGATTATACTCAGTTGTATATACTGTTTTAAAGAGTGATGATTGCATTTTGCGATAGAATAAGTTTACCAACTACTAGTATGCTATATTTATCAGTGTACAGAGACGAAATTGTGGTAATTAAGAAATATTGTAATAACGAATAATAAAATGCGTTGAAAGAAAACAGTTTCCTCAAAATTCTTTATTTCATACTTGACTATAGTCAGTCATGCGGGAAACAAGACGATAGTCCAAGATACACGCATTCGAGTCGCCCACTATGTTTCACTGAACCAACGAGTTTCAACCGCTGGTTTTACTATGTCATGGATGCGGCCCAAACAAATACATAAACACATCGTTGATATGCATAATAAAGGGAAATGTGGTATAAAGGACGGAGATTTGAGGAAAAGATTGTTCTTGGCATGAATGTAAGGGATGATGGGATGAGGCGCATGAGACATTACGTCGTCTCTGGAGCCATTATTGACCCGGAGTTGAGCCAATGAGAAGCCAGACATGGCTGTCAAAACCACACACACAGGCAATTTAATCGAGTTTTACCGAACAGTGCGGCACTCAGGTCGCTGTATCAACATACATTATAGGGCCACGAATACGTATCAAAATGCGTTGCTAGAGGAAAGATTGTGGGATTTTATTCTTCAAAGAATATTCTCCCTTCCTTTTGTACTCCCTGGTACTCTTGGTGTATGTCAATGAAACGTATTAAAGTGTGCCTTAAAAAATGTGTTCAACTTGCATTGTTTTTAACCTTTTAGTTGTGCAATGAACATTTAAACATCAATGTTTCTAACATCTCCCCCTATGCACTGCCTGTAAAAGTTTTACAGTAAATCCTCGTTCCCTAAAATGAGAAACGCTTAGTTTCTAACTCTGTAGGTAGAGCTCACTATTTTGCGTTGCAGTCTAAGAATGAGAGTGATCATTGATGTAACATTCATCCATTGAGAACCAATCTTATATAGATCTTAAAACATTACATTCCTTCAACCCCTATTTGAGACTAATTACGTAAGTAAAATCTGGGAGATTTTTTGTAGGATGCTTCGCAAGTTTTAGTGAAAGACCGCATATGGAAACGGACACTAGTTGCCATAACGACATTCAACATCCTGTGAAACATAAATCAGCCTTATGACTAATGAGTAATTTGGCTGTTTCAAGGCAACCAAGTAACTTTCAAGTTAGCGTATCTTTTGGCATTTTTAAGTAGCGGCAATGGCAATGATCCAGTCACAATCACAATCTACGCCATTATCTATTTAAGCAGAGTGTAATGAATTATTTTATTTTCTCTTTTATTGACAGTAAGGAAGTAACAGAAAACAAAGACGAGTGGTCTTTGCACATGCTTAGACATCTACCAGGAAAACATGCAACTGCCTGAACAAGATTTGAAAGAACTTATCGTTGCGTATTCCATCTTTACATGGTGCATACATAGATGGGGACTGCAACGACCGTTTCTTCTCTAGCGTCTTTTTCGCACTCAAACAAGAAGCATATTGTTCATACTTCACACTACCCGAGCACAATAAAACTATACCTGTTTGCCCTGAATTCGATTTTTTATTTTGGTTTCCGATTATAACCAAGTATATTATGAAAAAGGCAAATTACTATACGTCAAGATATTGAAATACTCGAATATACCAAAGCGATGAAAATTCAAAATCTATATCTTGGAAACCCACCTTAGTGTTATAACTATTGTATGTGTATCGTCAAGTAACTGACTTCAGTAACGTTTTAACCCAAATATTACCCATACCGCTCCAAAGCTTTTGTTTTCTGCATATGATTTCAAGCAAGCGACACCAACGGATACATGAGCAACTGTACAATGGAAAGTTTCGTTCATTTCTTTGCTATCTAATGCATCGTTTCTCCGTGATGGGGAACTAGTAGTTCAAGAAGAAGCAAACGGTTTCATGATGCATGATATGAAATATTATTTCATGTTTGAAAGCATAGAATGACACCCACGTGAACTAAATCATACTTCGCACGCCTTTTAATGGACTTCAAGATTTTGTTTGTATCCCAATCCCAAAGTAATAGCCTTAATTCACCATTTTCATATGTGCCATAATATTACGTAGTTTAAATTCAAATCAAGCTATAAGGATCGTTAGATTAAAGTAAAGTAAAGAAGACAATGTTTGTTTGTTTGATATTTTCATTAACTTGTTTCGTTTTTGCAGACGCCAGCCTACCTAAAAAAGTTTAACAGTATGTTCCTGCAATCGGGGTCAGTACAGCTGCCATGGTTATCTTTGCGTAGTTCTAAGCAGAAAGTAACCCTTTTTCTTATAGTTTCCATTCTGTTTGGACTCTAAATAGATGCAAACATAAGCACACACGCTGTGCAATCAACCATTTTAAATACCACACCAAACACCATATCTAACATCTAAACACTCCCTATGATCCTCAAGAGAACAGATATTGTGACTACCTTGTGGGCATGTACCAACATTTTCTTACTCTTCTACATGCCTCACTAAAATAATTCTATTCAGAATACAATGTCCATTGTCTACTCGATGACGCTGATGATGATGATAGCACCACAGAGAGAAATTGCTGTACATGACCATTACGGTAATTTATCCTATGCTACTCCTTTACAGAAATTCAAACCCCAATCCAATATCCAATCACCAATAAATTACGTCTCCTTTGTAGGCAAACCTTTGACGAATTCCCACCTAGTCATCTGAAATTTATTATGATATCAACTACAACATAAATAATAAGCAGCAAACATACGAAAACATTACATACATCTGCAACTCTATTTCCACGAAGCACTTTTTCTTCATCCGTGCATTGAATCGTTTGCATTCTACTTCGTCCTTGGTTGTTTTTGCTTTAATCACATGGCGATAAATTTTTAGGAATGGCTATTATTTCCTTAAAATTGCAATATTTAAGCACTGTATTTGCACGGTGACACGGTTTCAGGTGCCACATAGCACATGACCAGATATCTATTATCAGCTGCAAAAAGAGAGCGCCATCGTTAAGTTGGTGGGTAATCCCTTGGCCTTTGGCTTTTTTTACATTAGGTGATCCACAATGAATGAAATAAGTTAAAACCCATTGCGACTAACATTTGTAGTAGTTATTTACATTTCATTAAAACACCTGCAAAAAAAGTTCATTCGCTGCTTCACTTTGTATCGACTTTCTCATTTTGTTTCAGTATTCAGGCTAGCATTTCTCAACAAAGCCCCGCTGGCATATCACGCTTAGTCTTGTTTAAAAAGTTAAGAAAAACGGATGGCTGATCTGGAACTCACCAGTCATTTCGTTAAGCTAGAGGCATCAAATCATACATCAGACTTTAGATTGTCCATAAAATTATAAAATATGGTATCAATTTTTTTTTGTCCTGGAGCAGCAAAAACAACGACAAGTAAAATGGGGGAAAGCGAAACAAGTTCAGCTTTCATGTGGTAAGCTACACCCAATCAGCTTGCTGCTTCGTTGTTTTTTCTTTGCGGTAAATAATATCAAACTTCAAGGAAACATGTATTGCGTTATAGGAATCTTCTTAAAATCGAGCAAAGCGCCATGCCATACGCCGTGTTGTTGCTACTCACCTACCTACGTAAAAAGTCTCTTATTGGAACTCTTCCTTTTCTTTTTCTTTATAAATGACTATACTAATTCATTATTTTCATTCCATGCCGAGTTATTTATTACAAGATTTTCCGAGACAAGCTCTTTTACTAACCAAATGAATCTGTGGAAAAAATGAGTATACATACCTACATAAATTGGTATAAAAATATATTAAACTTAAGACTAAGACGCACACACAGGCTTATTTCTACCTAAAGACTCAAAATCTCCTGTGCATTTTGCCTGCCCACCACAACCAAAATTTCATAACTCTCTTCGAAGCTGGCAAGCAACGTTTTTATGAGAATGCCAACCCGTACGTTCGACTTCTTTTTGGACAAGCCTTCTTTTCCCTATGGGTATGTGACATTCATAAATTGGAAGATCCTTCTAATTTATTTTTATTATTCTCCGCGTAGCAAGGAACCACTGCAGAGCGAGTTAAGCAGAGACTCAGTTTTCTATTCCTCACCAGTTGTGCTACGTCGAGATTTCATTTCGCTGCTAGGGAACGTCGAGATTCTTCCTATTTCTTCATAAACTATCTTTCCATCGGTACACGAATGAGATTTCAAATAAAATATAATGATACTTTTTTTCAATTTCCTAACTGCATGACTCTTCGTTACTTGCATTATATAGATTAGGTACATTACTTTCAGCCGAGATAAGTAAATATGAAGGACTTTATCTTAATTGCACTATGGTTATGCATAATATACATAAGGTATGCGGATAGATTCCTGATTTTCCAAACTAATTTATCTGTTTCATAGTAACAAAGATACGAACTGAGAAGTTCTTTTTCTTTTTTTTTAAATTTTTACCAATTTCGTCTACCTGATAAATAAATACCCAATACATGTGAGTTTAATTCATATAGCATATCGATTGCATACTATATGCTTTGGGCCATATACATATAGCCGTGATATTATACACTTGTTAATTTTATTGCGGTACTTCTAAGCGTTTCATTTTTCATCTTAACAATTACGATTATAATGAAGTGTCGCCTTGCAAGAGAGACGCGTACTGGCCAAATTACAATCATAGAAACACTTGTCTTACCGTATGAGCATGTCGCAGTTCCAGATAAGGATTGCACAAAACAGCCTTTGCTGGGACATTTTGTGTTTGTTGAAATTTTCGCAAAGAGAACGGCTGGAAGAGAAATGACCATGGGCCAAATGTGGTCAAATTCAACATGTAAATTAACTTTTGGTTTTGCCTCATTTTTTATACTAATGAGGGACTTTCCTGCAGCTAAAACTGTGTTCATGAATGGATTCCTCTCGATGAGGCCGAATACGGACGGACGAAAAGGACACTTCGTTGTTTATTTTAAATTCATGCATTATTGCATCCTTAAAACAACAAACAATGTCTTTCAAAAATTGAGAGGATACCCCATGTTGCAATGCGAGTACGTTAGCATCATATTTTGATCATGGCTTTGCTCTTGAAGGGAGACAGTGTAGTCGTTCGTTTTATCCAATTGTAGCTTAAATCATTATGGTCGTGTAATGTGAGACAACGAACAAAAACACACGAACTGGATGGAAATTCAACTGAAAACATAATTTGATGCGTATCAGATTACTCAGGAGGAGTGGGATTTTTTACTATTTCTTTGAACCACACTTGATTTGATGCAACAACGCCACATAAGACCACTTTAAGCTCATTAGGCAATATATTCTTTTCTGAAGTGGAATGCACAAAGCCCAAGAAGCAAGCAACTCTTGGAGGAATTACTTTTTTTTCTTCATTACGAAAACTCACGCGAAGATACTTTTTAGCTAATTGCAACGAATCAGCTTTTCTTTCTTTTTGATTTTGACAAATGAGCGCATTGACATGGCACGAATACCATCACACTGAATAAACTAACTATCCATAAATGTCGTCACAAACTCAACCAATTTATTTTTTCGCAATCAACTTCAAAATTACCACGTAATTTATTTTGCGAAACTATATTCAATTCGGGTGATTGTTCACAAGAAATATGTATCATCAAAATGACTTCAGAAGGCTTAGTCGACAATGTTCGCGTCCCACTGATCGGTTTGCAACTAAAAAGACGTGGCATATGACAGCATATCGACGATTTCCCATTCAATCATGTTTTATTGCCGTGTGTCATGTCAATACAAGATCTTAAAAATAGGTTCAAACTATAGTTGGTATTGCTCAACTGCATTCCACGTTTTTTCCTTAACTTTCTATTTTGTAATGTTGCACGGATTCATTCTTACCCTTTTTATATTGCTTTGATTACCCTTTTATTACCTCTCATTATAGCACGTATTTTTTTCTAAAGGTGACCTGCAGGCAAAAAAAAAGGAATCGATAAAACTAGAGGAAAGTCAAACGGGATGACCACCATCCAGGCTGGGCATGTCTTTTTCTTTCCATTGTTAGATAATAAAGGGGTTCAATAAAAGTGAGAGTTGGTCGTTTTAATAGTTAAAAAAAGTGGAAAATGTTTCTAAAGGGAGCACGTAAAACTTATTTTTAGCTTGCGTCATCTGATTTTTTACAATCCCATATTGTCACTTGTTGCGACAGTTCACAGGAAAAGGGTGGAATTTAAACCGATGTTAAGGTAAACAGACGTCCTTCGTTGACCCATTTTTTTCTTGGAAGACGGCTGAAAAAGGGAAATATATTTGGAAGGATGCGTTGATTTTTTCATATGAACAGTAAGCTAAGCTTGTACACGCATAAAATTTTACTGCCCACGTAAAAAATACAAAATGCTTGATTTTTTTTGAAATGTCATAACACATAAACACATAATTGCCGTTAAGGAGCTCTATTTCTACCGTGCGTTTGTAAACGTAAAAAACTTCATTCACAAACCACCGGTACTGGAGAAAAATCACATGTGAACCTTTGCCTAGTAATGAAAGGTACTCTTTCGGCTATAAGTAAAATGACTATTGTTTCTTGTGAAGCCTTTGTTTCAACTTGGGAAGTTGCACTTGACCTTCGTCGTTTTTATGGATATCTAAAAAACTGTAAATGTAAGCGGTTTCTCCACATGACGCAACACAAACATGGTTCGAATTCATATGTGATTTTTTATACGAAAAAGGGCTTCGGTTTTCCGAGTCCCATAAAAATCGTAATTACCTATTCGAGCTGTTTGTTTTCACCCTTTAGGACAATAGGCTATCATATTATTTTATGGCGTAGTCAGATTCATTCCTTGCGTAGTAAGCTTGGGAAGAACGAAGATCTGGATCGACCGTTTTAAACAAAAATCTAATCTACGAGCCTGAAAATTACTCTTTTTTCTTGATGAGCAAGCATGCAAGTCTTCTTCAAATGAAGCTTTTTTATCACTTTAAAGATGGTAGAATTGCTCTAAGATCATCTTACGTGTGGCATTTGCACTGTTTGCTGCTAATAGAGAACCGTTACATACACAAGCGAAGAAATATTCCTGTCCTGGAGGACCATATAGTCGTCTGACGGGGCATCCATGCAGAATGTAATCATTCCTGGCAATCCTGTTTTACGGCACATGTGAGAATTAAAGAAAACCGTTTTGAGCCATCAAAGATCTCTCAGTAGCAACAACGTTAATGACCTTGCTGTTTTAAAGCTACCCTTTACGACAATTTCAAGAATACTTTTCAAACCCTCCAAATGATGATGATTCCAGGCATTTGGGCGTAGTAAATGGTTGAAGTGTATGAAAACATTGTATTCAGCTGCAAAAAAACGTTCTAGCTGAAGTAGATGTAGCGCAGCTAGTATGCACAATTTAAAACTTTATTTTCTTTGTAAGGGTCCGAGTAGATGTCATTGTGAATAAAGTAAATTCATATAGGGACAACTCCTTTGACCGGCTCTGCGTACTGCTATTAACTGGCACATTTCTAATTGTCCGAACCCTTCGTAACCATAGCCCATTTTAACTATTGAGTACCTTGGAGGTAACGGAGGTAACCGTTACCAGAAGGAATGAAAACAATCTAGCGAACTGATTAATACACACTTGTTTTCTTTTGGTTTCCTTGCTAGTAAAATAGTAACATCTATCTCTTGTGAAACCCTAGGATATAAAACTCTTTCAAGAACGTGTCTTTTTAACAACGGCAAGAGGAAATATCATAAGTTGCATACAAAGAATAGTACAAATGAATGAAAACGCGAGAAATTCCGGCAAAATGTATGAAATAATATTTTCTTAAAAAATTTCCTTTTTTCTTACAGTGAAAAATATTCTCAAACTGAGCCTTAGAGGTGTGTTTTCATTTAGGAAATGGATTCATATGGACAGTAAAAGTGACAAAAAATCTATTGATTACTCCCAGAACAATCTTAAGAAATTCTATATGGCTAATCGACTTCGATTCTCGAGGGGTATTTTGGAAACTAAAAGCTGTACTTTTCCTTACAAAGTAAAGCATTTGCCTATCGAGCTGGTAGACTTTCTTTTATGCCTACGTTTATATTTTTGAAATGCAAACAAAAAAGTAAAAGACCCAGACGTGTGCACTTAAGTAGAGAGATACTTTCGGGATAGCCCTCAGTCCATTAATTTCCGCCGCATATCCGACATTTATCGTTCCTTTACATGCGTGTATATGAGATGTATAAGTAAAACCCATAAGCTCATTCCATGAAAATGTGATTTCCAGCAAGGGATCAGTTTGCATTATTTGATATGGGCATTTGTGACGCATGGAGCAAAGAGAAGCTGAGCGAAAGCAAGAATACGTATTGTCAGTGTGGGTCTATGGAGCAAAGGATTAATTTCCCATGTATAGGCTCTGCTATTGCTGGCTAAGTCAGCTTGTCTTTGGCTTTATGCTTTCTCTAAATTACATTTTACCTTCGTGTAATGGGCTATCGGCACATTGGTTGTGTTGGCCAATGGTCAACTACCAGAAAGGAACTTAGTCAGCAGATTTGAACAATGTATGACCTTTGACCAAGATTTTATTTGTATGAGAAGAGTCTTCAATTGATTGATCGACATATTCATGGGTAATTTTTCCATAAAACTGACGGGTGTACGAATTTATGAAATGTACATAAAATTCGATTTTCTTCCTTACATTTTATGATCATCTTGTACTTGAATAGTTAGCTGGATAAGATATCACATTAAGTAAGAACAACGACCGAAATCGCTAAATTGTATATATTAACGAAGATTTCTCTGGGAAAAACATCCAAGCAAGCGGAGAGTGCCAGTCAAGTCAATAGAGATCTTCTTAGTCCTAAAAAGTAATTTGCATTTATCACCATGTTCTTTCCTCCCTCTCACTACTCCAAGCTCTTGGAGGTTCTCACTAATGTGTGTGCAAGTGTATACATATCAGAACTCTCAACTCATGCCTCCTGTTTGCGAACAAACACTCACAATAATCCTCAGAAGGCTTATACAGCATTTTAGTATGCAATGAAGTACGGCCTGTAATGGAAAAGAGGAATCAAGGGGCCTGTATATTATACTTGCTTGAAAGATTTATTTTACATAACCGTCGTTAAAAATCCCGGGTGATTTTCGCTTTCCCTCTTCTGTTTGTGCTCGGGTTTTCCAATTATGGTTGTCTGCATTCATTGTACGGTTCAACTGGGGAAGGATGGGCACGCTCAGAGCAAGTGAATGATCATGATGATGAAAAATGCAAATGTAGTAACGGAATTTCCTGAATCACAGCGGATGCTAGGCGCATTTCGTTCTCATGTCCAGCGAAAAAAGTTCCGAAGCTTATTTATGTCGACTGGACATATTCCCTAAAATTATTTTGATCGTTCTCCAATTTCTCCCACGTGCAAAAGATATAATACATACTCATCATTCAAAAAAATAAATTTGACACTGGCATGACAGTTCAGCTTCGTAATATGCTTACGAAGAGGTATTTAGGTGAATTTTAAGGAACGAAAGCATAACTTTAGGAGTAACGTTTAGTTTTGCCTTTATGCATCAGCTTCAAATTAGCTAGAATGGAAAGCTGCTGTAGAACAAAACTTGCTAACCATATCCTAAAATACGATCAATAGATATATGAAGACTAACTTCCAGAAATGGTAGTTCAAATTCTATCATCTCACTACACTAGGAACCAGATCCATTTTCAACTCCTTTCCGCAGATTTTTCTGATGAAAAGCACGTACTTCCCGTATAATGCTGCTCACCCTCTGATACTACATCTAAACCTTAATTTCCTCGTCACGTATTACGTTTATATTTTACTAGCAGCACATGTGCCTCAAATTCTAAACTCGGTAGATACGTAATCAAGCTTACCTACTCATTCGAAGACTTGGCCTAAAAGTAGCGGAATCGTTAATTGTAGTGTATCAAGGTTATATTAAAATCTTCCTTGAAACTAAGATATTTGATCAGATTAGCAGTGACAATATAACATACTACAATTTTTAAGCTTTAAAATCAACAGGTCCAATATAAAATCAACAAGGATTTGGGGATAAAATAAATATGTAAAAATAAATATTATTCAAGCACCGGTAAACATTAAACTCATTGTTTTTTTTTTGTTTTCCTTTATTCTTTTACTTTTTCAATAAATTAAATTCACACTTTTTGAAACGGATATAGCACAAAAAACCCAAACGTTTTGCTGCTGTAGTTTTATTGTAGGAGAAATGACTGAAGTCACTCCTAGTCTAAAATTGCATGCTAATTGTACATAAAAAATTGTAGTTAAATCATTTAACTTACATTGTAAACCATTCCAAAACATATGCTACAAACCATAGACCTACATAGAACATTGAATTTTTTGCTTTTATCATTTTTTCTCATTCTAAAATCTAGCTTCCTTTTCTTTCGATGAACTCGTGTATCTGGTATTGGTCAGTCCGGATTACAACGTGCCACTAACGAGTGCATCTATCTGTATCTAACCGTCTAATTTACGAGTTGTAACAAAGAGTTACCTCCTCTTCTAAAAATACAATACCTTGAAACCCCCCGCCTTTTATAACGATTTTTTTTCTTTCTGATTCCCCATTTTTCCCTTTAACGTATTATTAACGCTTTCGCTATATCAAGGTAACACACGGTAAGAGTCTTACAAGCTTGTAAACTAATGACCTTGGTCTCCTCAATAGACAGTAAGAAATAATAACATGAGTCCGCAAGGAAAAGAAAAAAAAGGATAGCAGCTAAAAAACGCATACACAGGTAGTTATCAAAACTCAGCTTGCTAGCTGGCTCGATAAACTCGTTTTTATCTACATCTTCCATGTACGGTGTCCATTCTGGTCTTCCTTCAGAGCAAAACCAAAAACAGCTCGGTATATTGTAGCAAGCAAGGTTTGAGAAACATTCCTTATTGCTTGAAAGAAACGATGAGTTGCCCCTCTCCATTTTTCTTCCAGTCGGACAGAATTTATCCATTATTTATTCTGTCTCCCATTCCTATGCACGAATCGGGGCTGGTTTGCTGATCATCTTATAAGAAACCTGGAAGGAAGACAAAAACAAGGGGATTGTGAAGTACACGTTTAAATTCAAAATCCACGTCTTTTATACTGGAACCTTATAGATATGTACGTATCATGTTTTATTGTATGTGAATATTGAATATCGTTATGAAGTTTCAAGAAATAACAAATAACAAGCCGTCGACGATATAGTCTCCATCTTTTCTCTAGTAAACGCGTTTTATCAACTGAAACAAACATACTGGCGAGATTCTCTTTTTTAATCTAAGAAGTAGATTAAGCATGTTTTCAATGATGCAGAACTAGTTTCCAGTTTGATTTCAAGGTATATCAGCTACTGTATTACTTGATCCGGTTATTATGTACCTTTAAATATGATATTATCATGTTTTTCGTTTTATACAGAGGTTTTAAAAGTTTCAAGGATATTCTTCATTTATTAAATCCAATCGGCTATCGAACTGTTCGCTTCTGATAGCCTTTACTGACCAGAAATGGGATTTTTACTCGGATCACTTCCCCGTGTTTTCTGTTCAAGAAATGTTATAATCAGAAAATGCAACATGAAAGCAGTTTTTCTTATGCGAATAGTAACAGAGAGGAAATGGGAAGTATAGAAAAACTCAGGAAAAGCACGAACTCGCATGAGAATGCCCATACTTAATGCTTTCCTAATGTTTGCTCGTGGCATTTGCCCATTTCTCTTCATTTGATGTAATGCCAGTTTTCGGTTCATTTAGTTTACCTTCCTTTTCAGTTTTTTCTCTTTTCCTCCCTGCTAACAGGAAAAATAGGATGGGTCGGGGGATGCTTGATATTTTGTGCTAACACACGTAGCAGTAAACCAGAAGGTAATAGTAGCGCAGTTAAGTTCATTTCCAGTTAAAAAAGAATGAGGAGGAAGCAGCAAAAAGCTAATATATTTTTGGTTCCCACTAACGAAAACCAAACTAGAAAATGATTTTGTAAAAAAAAGCAAGAGAAGACGACTACTCCCTTTTATTTGAAAATTCTTCCTTCTCTGGGAGGCAAGCATCACGTAGAGAAGCGAAATTGAAACTCGTATTTTCTCATTTTCTCTGAGTTAGGAGATTTTTCGAGGGTGGAGGAGACTCATAGACATGTCAAATAGGAAATTCTTGAAATTGGAAATTCAGAGTTTGTTTTTCAAAAGCATACGATGGATAGAGAAACGAACACGAAACCACTTTACTACATGTTTTGCCAGAAATATCATTGGCCGTTGTGTGTACAAAATAAGAACTCAACATACAGGTAGATAAAATTGGAAGGCGAAAAGGAAATAGTAATCTGTACAGTTATTGGGTGCCTCAATTATGTATCCAATACTATCACTACCTAAAGCCCCTATATGTATATAGAGGAGCCATTAAAGTGTTCCATTGCATTGGACTTTTCGCAATTACCCAAGGAATTATTGACAGGTCATAATCACAAGAAAACTAAAAAAATAAATCTATACCATTCCAAATTAATTTACTTTTAGCGATGACATTTTTTTAAATAGCAAACAAAGCTGTCATGATGTGTAAATGGAGGCGGCTCATCATCGATTAATTTTTAACGGATTGGTCGATGGTTTAACTGTATTATCAAAAAATCCAGCAAAATCTTAGAAATTATTCATGCGACACGATATCAGATAAAAAAAATAACGACGCTTTTTCCTACGTTAGTATGAAAGTGACAGCAACATTAAACCTTCTAGCTGGTTTATGTCCTCAACTAAAGGGATAACGTTGTTTTCATAAAAAGGAAGCCGGCAACTATCACGAAAGTCGTGTAAGTTTTGAGTAGATAAAAAGGAAAAGAGTGAAAGGAAAAGTAAAGTGCGAAATGACACTTTCCGCAAGAGAGCACAAAAGAATCTTACGATTCCGCTCTTCCCGTTTTTTCGTCTCCATTCCCGCATCTGTGCCTTCCACCACATGGCTCCTTGCAGTGCATGAATATAAAAAAAGCTAGAACGGAGAAGTACAAGGAGCATTTGACGTCGACTACAATGTCATTTCACGTACAGATGAATAATGGTCATGGGAATTTTTTCACGCCTCGAATTTTTTCCCTCCGAAATAATGGCAGAGTGAGTAAGATTCTCTAAGCGACTTTCCCCAATATCTGTCACATGCTTACAAAATTTATTTCTTCAACTAAAAGAATATTTTAAGTGAAAGCTTATGAAGTGCTGATACTGTAGAATGCACTTAAGTCATCTATAGTAAGAATAGATGAATGCTTGCTAAAATATAGTTAAAGTATACCCTAACATCAGACAGAAAAGATACACCAAAAAATGTAACAATCTTCCAGAATTTACAACTATCAACCAAGTGGTGTAAGCAAAATTTTTGTCGTCTGTATACAAATGCACATGACGAGGTAAAATGAAGTGTTGAAATGTTCACGATAAATTTTCACTTTTTAGCAATGAAAAAACTCTTAACGACTATGATATCATTGTCTATTTTGCATGTAATAGCGTCAAAGGTAACTCTTCAAAAGTATCTTCCTTTTTGTCGTCGGCGCGACTTGAATATGTATTTTCATTGTACAAAGTGTGAAGTGATAAGTTCAAGATATGAGAAAATGAGCGTGAGCACATCACGCGAGAAGAAACACCATTTTTCCATTTACATGCTGACGAGCAAGTTGGTGATGTTGTTAAAGAGGAAGTCAGACAAGCTTCTTCAATTTCCTTTCCAGGCTTTGAATTGCATAAGTGAGTTGTTTGGTGAGGGGCAATCGCAAAATGTGAAAAATATTTGCTTGAGGGTGAATTCTAGTCGCTTGTTAAGAGTTAGAATATGCGTACTAACTTCGGGGAGTTGTAAGCTGGAAAACTGTAATATCCATAAAATTGATCAGATTTATCTTCATAAAGGAACCTAGAATACTAGCAATTATTTATTAGATTGTAGATTGGAAGTGAGCTAAAATCCTGGTAGGTGTAACAGAAAGTATTCAACAGAGCATGGGTCGTAGACGCATTAGGTTGTTTTGAAATTCCTTGGTTATCAAGATCGTTCTTTAATCATGGTAATTCAGACGCATGATCTGGCTTTCTGATTTTCGTGTGAATTTTAGACATACGAAATCCAAAAAAGGTTAATATCGTTTATATAAATAACATAATTTTTGTCTTATGACTTTGACCCATTCAAGTCCGAATTCTTGTCTGAGACTAGGGACAAAAGGAAATCAAGCTAGACTCAAGATTACCTCTATAATTGTGTGCATTAAAACATGTAAATTCACTCTTATCTTCGCCCTACGTGAAAACAGCGATATATTTTCGAAATCGCAGTAACTACTCCAAAGTCTGTTGACAAAACGCTTCCTAATAAAGAATTTTATACTGATATGGGCCTTTTAAGTAATCTGACATGATGTGCTAAAAAATAGGAGATCTGAACTTTACCAAAGAAGAGTATCAAATATAAACCTTTTTCTATACGTATTCTATACCTATATTCTTTGTACTGGCTGATCAGATAAAACTTTTTTTTACTTGGAATGTCCATCAAGACCCATCAAAAATTAAGAAAGTAATTAGAAAAAAATCATTGTATAAAGGTATATAGTTAGCATGTATCGCACAAAGTTCTATCATAACGAAGGAAACCCAGCACGACTCCCATAATTCAACCTATTCAACATCCACTGTGTGCAGGTTGGGCTTTCCTTTGTAGTCGTATTCAAGTAGCGTACCTTCTTTTGCCAACGGACTGAGCAAGAGTTAAAGTAGATTCTAGATTTAGTATGGTTCCTCTAAAGTTATCTCATAAGTAGTGGTGCGGAGAAGCTGCGAGGATGGTCATATTTTAGGAACCGTCAGCAGGCAGGCTACATTTTTCTTTAAAAAAACGCCCTAAAAGATACGGAACGAAAACATTTTCAATTTAACTTTTTTGTACCAAGTTTCTGAACTATAGAACTAGAAGTTTCAATCGTTTTTGATCAAACTAGCCTGCAAAAACACTAAGTTATGTAGACTTTGTTACCGAAAAAGCTTAACGTTTTTTGTAGTTTAAATGCGTACAAGTTTTCGTACAAGAAATCGACAATAACGAAGATTCATATAAGATTCTCATATAGCAAGGGTTTTCTACTTTTCCTTCCAACTAACTCTCTTGTTACATTTTCACCATTCAATAAATTACAACTGGAAACACATTCGACCTGCCATAGTCTTTTGAAGATATATATTTTACCCGTTTCTCCCACATTCACTTCACTTTTCCTACTTTGCTCTAAAGTACTCCTTCTCAGATATTTTTTCATTCTTTCTTTGCACTCTCTCGAAGCCAGCTTTTACTACATGCTATGTTATTATATTATAGAATTATATAATGCCAGTTACTGAAAGTTTTCTTGAAGAAAAAAAGAAGTGGATGGGAGAAACATGAAAACGCCAGCAGCCGCCAGCATAGTCTCAGTTTCAGATAGTGCAAGTAAATATATGACCCATTGTGTTTGTAATAGCTCGGCAAGCTAGTTGCAATAAGTTTACTAGTTTACTGCACCATTACAACTTATAAACTAGCCATATATAAAAGTCCCAAGTCTCGATTCCAACTCTTTCCCTTCATGGCATCTTAGCAAGCTTAGTACTAGGTACCAGCGCACTCATACATGCGATATAATTTTGATAAAGGGTGTCTGCTTACATCTATTTGTTTTTATTTACAATCTTTTTCTCTCGTTTGAGATTCGGAGCCTAACGAACTACATGTTCTTTTTGGTTTTGAAGTTGAAAAGTTTGTAAAAAATGGCTTGGTGAGTTTCCGATAACAATCACGCATGGTGCTATGGCCTAACGTTTTATATAATCCGGATGATCTAAAATGAATAGCATTTCTTTTGTACATCTCGCACATTGCCAATACATCCGAACCCAAAACTTTATTGATGTAAATACAGAGTGTCAACTTATTTCACAGCTTTTAAAGCTGTTTGTGCAGTATTTACGACTGACGTTTTACGTCTTTAAAAAATTAAATTCAGATTCGCTCCTGATTCATTGCTTCGAAAAGCAATTTTCTTTCATAAAGATAAGTGCGATGGACTTTTAGTACGTTCTTGGAAAATGTCAACAATTATTCCAAGATAACACCAGTTAGTTTTTTTAGTACATTATGTTTTTTAACTAATAAAATGCATTTGAAACAATGTAAGAAAAACGAAGTAGATGGAGTTGGTACGCAAGGTTGTTCCCATTTACAATGTATTGAAATTCAAACTTCATTTGTGGCCAGCATTTACAACAGAAAGAATCTAAGTAATCCTTTAATCCACAAAAGGATCAGAAGTAAACAATTGTTCCTTTATATACATGTAACTTAACAGATAACGGATACGTTCATTCAAGGATAGCGATGACAAAACTCTTTGTAAAATTGATTATTCTCATGACGCGTCCATCAACAGGGTAATACAATTTAACATCATTGTAAGCATCTCTCGAGCGTAACGGTTTCTTCTTTGAAGCAAGCCACAAAGTACACATCGAATATTATTATGTGTTAGACGCGTGCTTGTGCGCAGACAATTGGCACACTTGTAAATGCGGCGAATCTTTCTTTCATCATTTTAGAAGGGTATACTTTTACATACCACTGACATGACATACGATAATGACATTTAGAAGTGCATGAGGATATTACCCTGTAAGGGTAAGTAAATGTATAGAGTTTATGATTTTAGTATTATTAGTATTATCTCTAGTGGAGTGATTATTGCAAGCATTATTATTATTGCTATTGTTATAACTTTTTCGGAAGTCGCTGTTCGAGTTGGTTCATTCATACGAGTGTGACCGGGGATGTTCTACAAAAAATGGTGTACTCTGGTAATACGCTCACAGGCGTTTTTCTGTGGCTTTACATACCGTGTGAACTTTTATGATTTCGACTTCACCTATGTATCCAGTCTATTCAAAAGATTTGTAGCAACCGTCCTTTTGTTTAAAGTGTGAAATAGATGACATTGATAATGGGCAAAATTTTACAACCATGCATTTGTCATATAGTCATGGTGTATCGTACCCAACAACTTTATATATTATCGCTAATGTCCCACAGTAAGTAAACTTATTATTTTTTAGTGAATGACTATTAGTACACTAGTTAAAAGTTTAAAATAGAAAAAATGTAATGTTTTTAAAGTAGACATTCAAAGTGACGAGCATGAAAGGGCTAACGACAAATGTACAAGATTTACAAGTACTTATGTGGGTGCAATACAGTAAAGTCGGCTAACGACACTTAAATCACTAGATTATTAAGAATATTATGTTACGTTGAAATTGAACCCCATTTTCTAATCAAGATGTTATGTACACAAAAAACGCATATGTATGGACTCTTCTCCTATATGATATGTCATAATCAATTTTAGTTGCTTTTCAAAAAATATTCTAGTACTAACAATACTAACAGGTTAGATTGATAGGCTCTAAAAGTTGTAATAGTGCTGTGTAAATGATCAATCAAATCCATTTGCTGACTGCGTGCGTACTACGTAGTATTTGATTTAAACAAAAGAACGCTGTTGCTCTTGAGTTGCCCTGCGTCCTATCCATAACGAATGTTTTGTCTCCTGTAATGAGCATTGATCAACCCTTCAAAACTTTAAATCTAATTTGGAAGGTCGAGGCAGATCAGATATACGCTACACGCTGCAACTTCACTTGCATGCGATGAAAATTGATTTATATTGGGTTGTGAGAAAAGCATTGGTTTTTGTAGTTCACACTACGGCCGATTTATTGTAACTTCAGAGTTGACTACCCTCAAATCCGATACAAATGAAATCACGAAATTTTGAGTTTTCTCAACCATTCATTTATAGGACACTCACTTATGACAAGATATTCGAGTAATATTATAATCGCTTTGTCAAAACTGACAAATTGATTTCATAGTAATAGCGAGTACTCGTGTTGACGTGTATGTAATCAAGTTTTGTATACAAAAGATGCGTGTCGATTAATTCTGTACTAAAAGATTTTTTGCCCTAACCGGGTACACTCAAGTGCCATGATATTCGGACAGATAGCGTCCTTTTACATCAAGCAGACTATCGCTTTTCTGGATACGGAGACGAATTGTGGATTAAAGATTGTATATAACAACGGCCAATGCTCATCACGATTACTGGAGCCAATGACTCGGTTTTGTGATTTTCCCCCGATAGTTCGATGAAACTATAATTTTACTGATATAGTGTACAGGTAGCTTATGTGTTGAGTTTCATGGAATAAAATAGTAGATACATGTATACTTGATAATTGGTAATAAAAAATTTACTTCGTATTTTCCAATCTACGAAAAACTCCTCCACTATTATTAATGATGACTACAGAATGATGAAACAAAACTAGACAGATATTTTAATGGTAAACGTGTCCACTACCAACCAGACACTGTGCAAACTCTCACAAAAAATCGCTATTGTAAGGCAAACAATTCCCGTTTGTTATTCAATGTATGGAATTTATTCGCATACATTCCAACAGGTACATAAAATAAATAAAATAATGAATAATGCACCCGAAAAGCAATCATTTTCAGTTCATTCGGCAACTCACCGTAAGCAACTTTATCTTCATGATTCACTTTAAATGCTGAACCAATGGACAATGGAAGGAAGAAATAAACATGGACACTGATTTTACGATCTTGAAGACAAATAAAATTCGGCTTAGATTCGGTAAGGCTTTAATTGAACACTTCGATAAGACGATAAAATTAACTTTTTATTGAATAAACGAAGTCTTATATAAAACATGAAAGCAACTTAAAAAATCACGATAGATAGTCGTGACCAGAAATGGTTATTTACGCTTTTGCAAACTTCACGCCTATTATATGTTCTATGTGGAATTTCGGGAAACAATACCTGGTAAAAAATATTTGTACCTCTCTCTCTAAATCTTCTTTTTATTATCAATAAAATATTTACGGGATAGGGCCAAACCACATTTTCAACTTTTGATAAATTCAGCTTTCATCAGTTCTCGAGGAACATTTTGGGCAATAAAACTACGTAAAACTTTCAATGTCCATTAAACCACCATCACTTAAATCAACTAATCCACGACATATTTACATGTAAGAATTGAATTTGGTACTTACGATGGACATTAAAAAATGCACAAATTTTCTAGCTTTTGTGACTCCTTGAAGTTTATAAGTGTAAGTATAAGAATACTGTCAAGTCTTCATGCTTCAAAATTTATCCTTGGACTGACCAAAGGATAAAATAAAATGCGTTGACCAGAGTTTTTTTTGGAAATATTTAAGAGTGTGCTTCAAGTTTCAGATTTACATTGTCTTCATCAGATTTAGGACGTGGGATTTTTTCATCTTTTGTTATCAGGCACACTGGACTGAATCGAACTGCCCAGAGAAAAAAAAATCAAAGGGTCTATCACGGCAGTCTGAATGTTTTGATTTTCCCCAACTAGAAAATAAGACATCAAAACGTATGTTCCGTTATGTTCGGAAGATCCTTTTTTTAAATAGATACACTGCAACTGCTTTAAGATTTTTTTCACTTACCTTTCGTACGTGTAACACAAATAACTCTAAATAGGTCACGTTAAATGGAGTTGTAATGCTATGCAGGTGTAACAAAAAAGGGACAGATCTTTGGTAATCAGTCAAAAATTATGTCCCAAAGTACATCACACGAGATGAATGATGCAAGATTGAGGATAGACCTTTTTCTATTTTTACATCCAGTGTAATATATCTTTTTTATACCATCGGTGGGTAGCAATATTGCAGCATGTCAGGAAGGACAAAGGTGTGTCTTCCCACCTGTCATAAAACAGTTAACATTTGACTTGTTGCGTGGTCTTTTTTGACGACTTAATTTTCGTTCAGAAAACTTCAACAAGAAAACTGTAATTCCTGCGTTTCAAGCTGTCGCGAAAATCATTTACTCAATCAATTATAGATTTTTTGTTTTTAAGTTAGATATCCAGTTAAAGTCCCAAATAAATTTTATTCTAATTTGTAATTAGATATAAAAATATGTAACCTTCAGCGAGTTTTAAGATTAACTGTTTTTGATTTACACGACAAAAGAATCCGCTAATCGTCATACATAAAATTATTAAAATTCTTCTACAGCTGGACTCGGCCCATCCCGTTGCTTCAACAAAGTAGTTACAAAACGTAGGATGTAAAACAGGTTGTCTTGATTTGAATGGAATAACTTTTAATTAGATACAATCATTTAACCTCGCCTCGCGAAGAGACATGCTATCTTAACAGGGCGGTAAATTATTTCTTAATTAAACAAGATGACGTAACAGCCAGACAGGGGACTTATTTTCAATAGCTGTTGTTTGCCCAAACTCCGTGGTCCTATTTACCTTAGTTCTGCCAGATTTGAAGTCAGATACAATCTTTTAATTTGCACATGACGACGTAGGAAATGAAATAATCATCATGTGATACACCTCCGCTTGAGACGGTGTCTTCACATTTCTACAGAGAGTTTCGCTGTGGTAAAAGTTTCTTTTCACGAGAGAATAGTACTCGCGTGTGGTCTTCCAATGTTAAATTGATGCTTTAAGCTTGACTCAAGAAGTTACTAAAAATGAATAACGGAGTTTACCTTATTATCATGCAACAACTAAAGGCTTTGTCCTACACTTTCGCTTTCAGGCAGGTGAAAGCGGTTTTAACGTTTGCAAAGAACTGAAACTAACACTCTTCCATATGCATAATAAAATCGAGCGAACTGATGCTTCAAATAAAAGTGTTCCTTAACTTTTCGTGTAGACAAGGTACATCTCCTAACAGCCCTGACAATGCTCAAACAAATGTCAACGCTTTAGCAGAACTAAATTTTGGTTTTAATTTGTAAAATAATACATTCCTAACGTCGGCCTACCTACCTAAACAAGGGAAGTAAAGTGTAGACCGGTTAGTTTCACGGAAATGTTAACACCATTTCGCTTTTGTGCATACTTTAATGAAACTTAAGCTTCGAGCAAGCCGCAAAATGCTATTAGAGCCCTTCCATCTGCTCCGTTTTAATTTCTCCTTTATTCCTCTCCCGTTTTATGGCTTTATTCTGACAGCAGGAAAGTACTTGGAAATTTCAATGAGCTGAATACATACTTTTGCCATTCAACCCTTTCGCGGTTTAAACAATGTAATATGTTGACTATCAGCGAACACTCAGACAAAGGAGAGAGGGCTGTCTAATTAAACGTTTGTCACAGAAACTCTTCAAATACCAACTCCCTGGAATGTGATCGGGCTCCGACAAAGTGATCTTCTAGATCAAAATCACTCGATCGAATTTGCAGCTAAATCATTGCATTTTCCTGTATCTAATTTCATAAGGCCGAGGAAGATCCTTTCCCTGAAATTGCTAAAATTGATGAAAGATCCATGCCTGATCAGAATTCTGCATGTTCTGTCTCTCTCATACACGACAAAAAATACTTCTTTTAGCTTTTTTTTTTACTCTACACGTGACAAATCCAATCATAGAATGTTGAAAACAAGTATAAAAAACGCTTAAAACTTTTCTCTTCTACACAGTTGGCTACTTTCTCCCTCCCTAGCATCAGATTCTCACTCTGTTAAACCTTATGGATTAAAAACGAAAAGAAGAAAAAGAAAATTGAACGAAAACGAAAATTCTCTGGAGAATTGACTCGTCCTCTGAGCTGAGAAAAACATTTTCCTTTCTGCAGCACATGTTTCCACTGCCAAAACAGGCTTTTGCTGCATATGGTAGTGATGAAGAAAATTCTGCCTTCGAAGCAGTTGCC
This sequence comes from Akabosia matsudoensis, assembly GCA_019593645.1. Classification (NCBI taxonomy): domain Eukaryota; kingdom Metazoa; phylum Arthropoda; class Collembola; order Entomobryomorpha; family Paronellidae; genus Akabosia; species Akabosia matsudoensis. The sequence continues at coordinate 39,780 of VICI01000228.1, forward strand.
ACATAAAATATATTTCGATTTGTATTTTCTCACGTTCGCTTTCTCTTGCTACCAGCAGCCAGGAAAATTTTTGCCTCTTCTACTTTTCCCATTCCAACATCCATACGATTTAGTTTGGCTACTTGTATGACTCTTCGGAACAAAACTTTTTGCCTCTTTGAGAGGCGACTACCTAATCGTCCAACAACGAACAAAGAATAATAATGTAATCTAGGAAAGGCGGGTTGTGGAGAAAGGAAATTACGTACATCCTTGTGTTTACCCACCATATAGAAAATTCCCTGCGCTCATGAGAAACTTGGTGAGAAACTAAGAGAGAAAATAGGAAAGTTGCTCCTTTTCAAGAAACATAATACAATTGCAATTGTAACTTCTCGTAACTCGTCAAATCCACTGAGAATCAAACTTGCACTTTCCTGCTTATTTCTTTTACGAAAACATTCAGTTTATTTTCGTTTCTCATACTTTTCCACACTTGTATTAGTTCCCAACAGATTTTCTTTTCCTGCGTTCAATTTTTTTCAGTTGTTCATACCCCAAGTTTATTTGGAAAGGAATCATCGGTTACATGGATCACTAGCTTGAGCATATTGTACTAGTTTTCTTCGAGAATAAAAATGCTAGAGGTTTTGCGATAGCGTTTGTCCCTTTCCAATCAGAAATGATAGTCCTCCAGGGAATTCCCTCATCCTTCTTTCTAAAACATCTCAACTAACTGTTTTTCTTCTGCAATGTGTTATTCTTTCATTTACCCCAAGCTCGGACACTGGTCTTCTAGGGTCTAAAACATTTTTTCATGCTTCCTTCGCTATTCACTCAGAAAACAAATTTCCGGAATGGAGTACGAGAAAAAATAAAAATTCGTATTTCTTTCACTGAAGTCTTTCCGAATTGGTATAAGCTCTAAAGTTTGATTGAATTTTTCAGAAAAGGGCTATTCTACACTATTATAAGGACTGTTTTTATCCACAAGTTCATGTTCAATCACAATAAACTTACAGAGACCACTTGGTGGAATCGCTTTTTATAATATACAACACCCTTTTATGATATTTACATAGTAAAAACATTTTTACAAACATTTAATCAAGATGTTATCAATTCAAATTCTACTACGCCAAACCCATATAGCTTCTCAATTTATGAACATGGTATTCATTACATTTAGTCTGGAAATGCTCACGAAGCTAAACAAAACGTCCCTGCGTACTGAAATGGAGTTTAGGTATGAGGTACTCACTACCTACACAGACTAATACAATATTTAATGAACAGGTTGAAGCAGCCATGGGGCTATTTCAGGGCCATAAATTCACCTGTCATCTTCCCAAACTCTAAAAGATTATGCCGAAAAGCGAACAAAACTTACATGAGCAGCGTACATTCTTATAAGAAGAGTTACCTGCTACCAACATTATCGTATCTTAGAAATTCAATACGCTGTAATATATCTCCCATAGCTCAAGAAAAGGTCCATTGTTTACCTGCAGGTTTTTTGACTGTGGTGGCGGTGAATCATCCACACTGACCAGAGTACTAACTGCTCACGCTGCTTTTTTACGATTGGATGAAAGATCTGCTCATGATCAACTCGCATTGCTGGGTGCGTGCTTCATCCTACCCTTTTCCTTCGTTTATAATTTTACAAAAAGTCATTACTGAAGATATAATGTACAACACATCATCATAATGCGGTATACTGTTACAAACAGCCATTCTATATTGTTAACCAATCAAGCAGTGCTCTTTATGCGCCCGACTTTGAAAAAATGCTTTTTGAAGCCACGTTGTGACCAAGCAATTGATGCTGGTTATCTAACAAAGGAAAAGAACATGCTCATCGAAAAAAATTTCATCATTTTTGGCCTGAGGTTGTGGTGCTGGGTTGCATATTATTATCTAAAACCATCTCGAGTGCCGTCCCACATGATGCAGCAAAATATGGTAGAGAAGCCACGATCGAGCTAGACTCCTGCAGTCATCGCGTTAAAAGAATTCTTACATCAGATTGAGTGAGGCTGTTGCAGACTAAAAGATTTGGAAATGCGCCCCTGGTAAAATAAATAAATTAAGGAAGCTGGCAGGAATTACCCTTGAATATTTTTACTAAAATGCAGCATGTACAGACAGAGGGGGATAGATACAAAAAATAAAATTTGACGAGAAAATATAATCCAAGTAATTTAACAATATAATGCAACTCTATATCGAAGCTAATTAATGCTTTGTGTTTTCCTTCACAATACTAGGAGATTGCTAGCAATAGTACTATTGAAGATGAGATGTGAAGCCAATTTGGACCGATTTTCGTTTGGATTTCCATCATGCGTCTTGTATTACAGCTAAAACTTTAAACAAATTATAGGGTTTGGTCGGTGACTCCGGCGTGTTGTCGAACTCATGTTTAGGCTACAATGAATTATTAATGAGATGCTTATTATATAAATTTCAAGGAACGAGAAAATGTTACATTGTTTATGAAGCTGATGGATAACAACGATGTACTATTAACGATGTAGGTATATATTTAAGAGTCTAACGTTGGCGTCCAAATTTTGACGTTTTTAACCACGGTGTACGCAAAGGATGGAGAACGAATTTTTCCACAAGACAGGAAGCAAATAAATTGTTTTTACTCATTGCACGGTCATTCTGGTGTTCCTAATATCCTTTTGATTCCCTTTGTTTTTGTGTGCTTGAGTACGCGGTTCACTTTTGTTCTTCAGTACGCTTGAATTTTCTGTAGGTAAACCATATTATTTTTGCTATGAAAGGAAAAGGGCTCAGTGACTGATGTATTGTCGGCATACATCAATTAGACATCATAAAATACTCAAAACATGTACCTGGCGAATCAAGAATGATCCTCAGAAACTGCTCATTATCAACCATTAAAATATAAACGAACACGAAGTACAAAAGTTCAGAAGAAACATTCTTTCAAGTTTTCTTAGAATTAGTGAGGTAAAGGATAAAAGGGTTTAGACTTTTCAGTTGATTCAAAAAATAATGGGTATTTTGATGTGATGCACTATTTGATAGAAATATATGATGGAGATGTAAAGCAAAGAACATAATATGAACCACGTTTAAGTCGACTATCTACTGGACGCCAGGCAGACATTAGATTAATTCTGTTCTATAGGCATTTGGAAGGAAAACAAAATTGCGTGCTAAGGTGGAAACAATTAAAATTGACCACCCGTTTTACAGATCAATTGAATAAGAAGATTATAATAGTGTATCATACATTTTTCATAGATTAATTTATTAATTTATTTATCTATTTACATTTACATGTTACAGACCAGTGTTTTATTCAATTTATAACTGCCTAGTGAAACTATTCCTATTTCATCTTTGTGCTACGTATTTATTTCATTATTATTACAACAGACAAGAGGTAATGTATTGTTAGTTCCCTATCATTGCTTCAATCTTAACAGCGATCTCATATCCTTAAATTTTAAGCATGGCGAATACGCAGCCATCAATAGCCTATTAAATTAAGCCGCAAATAATAAGACGAGGGTTTTAGTGGAAAGTAAATGCATGATTATCTTAGGCCTTATGGTCGCATCGAAAAGTGTGCGATAGAATTTCGTGATAGCTATATAATGTCACTATTATCATACGCATAGCCCAAAAAGTATTTTGTGGCCAACAAGAAACAAGACACTCATATAGGCAGGATATTTGAATTAGATGATATGGATATGGATCGACATTTACTGGTCATGAGATTCACACATATTCATTGCTATAGTTTCGCGAGGAAGATACGGATTGAAAGTATTTAACATAACATTACATTGCATTGATATTACATACATTCCTCCCCTTTTAAGGAAGAGTGTTGAGCATCACACTTTTTGTTATTTGCTGACGCACAGAAGAGTAAAATGCTTCAATTTTGATATTATGCATATGCACAGCTTATTTAATAAACATTGGCTAAGGAGTAGTTAAAGGAAAGGCTACGTTTGTGTGATGATGAGGCGAGTGCCGGCAACAATCAAATCAAAGACGATATATCCCACTATCTTAATCCCTATCTGAATCTCATGACTTGTTATTATAGCTTGTTAAACTCAATCAGCCGATCAAATCTAATCAAGAGAGTCACAACCAACGGCCAATTTTCATTCATGATTATCATTATTGTCATTATTATTATTATGATTATTGTAATGTCCTTGGGGCGAAAAAAGCTTCTTCCATCGGTGTATTTTCTTCAGCGCAGGATTACCCATGTTGAGGCTTAAAACTTTTCCAGTGTTCAGTTCGTTGTCTTTGGGAATATAAACATCAAAATTCTTGTATACATGGAGGAAAATAAAGGGGGATATTGTTCAACGCATCAACTTTGTTTGAACGTGTCTTCATGTAAATAAGACGAGAAACACGATGAGATGTGAAGAGTAAACAGGTCTTCAGCGATCATTTAAAGTATTCAAGCTCAGTTGATAGGGTGTTAGTGCCATATTCATCCATCATCTTCAATTCTGGGCTGGTCCTTAGCTCTATCGTCCTGGAGACGATCTGCAAATATTTAAAAAAAATAGCAACGATGTACTGAATCCTGACTGAGTAATATTTGGGTTAAGGAAAGCCAGCAAATTCTATGGAAATGATGTGACTTGACTTTTATACATGCATCGAAATCGACCATTCTAAGCAATAAAGCTTCTTTAAATATTTTTCTGAATTATTGTAATTTTTCTGCAAAAACAGTTTCCAACGTAAAACGATAATAAGTAATATTTTATTAAAGGTGGGATACGGTGTAGCCTGAAAATATTAATGCGCTCCACCTACAATAGAACTTACTTATCTAAACTTAAAAAATATCGAGTCGATGCAGTTATGATGCTATACGGTTTGATGGTGTCGCTCTTATTATCATGAAAGGGCACACATGCACACAGCCTTCCGAAGCACATTCTCTTCTTCACACAAAAACCAATATATTTTTCCACATAGAAATGCCAAAACTTTGCATGGCCCAATGCTGTTTGAAACCAGCTCATTCTCATCTGAAAAACATACTATAGCAACTAGAGGCCCGACAAGCTATAGTGAGAAAATAACTTTTCCCATAATGGGCCATATCAGTATTCTTCGCTCGACTCTTTTTAACGTTCTTTCCTTCCTTTTCCATTCTTCCCTTCAGATTATATGGCTAGAGCAATTCCTGCACACATTTTACTTGAGCCATGACACTATCGCACTACATGTTCCACCATGCCTCGAGAATTGTGAGCATTCATCTAGCTCAGGACTTTGCTATCAGCTTTCTACTTGAATGGAAATCATCCTTTTTACTTTTTCCATACTCATGTCGAGCTTTTCAGGCCTCGGCAATCTCTACCAAGCACAATGGAGAAACACTTTCTCTCTAGCACATTTATTTTCTCTTTTTGGTATGGCAACTCATATTTCTTCAACACTACACTGGCTCCAATGCCTACAAAAACCACCACTGTTTCTTTCATGAGTCTGTGGCTGAAAGGCATGAAAGAGTTTTATTCGTTGGAAGATGGCAAGTTCACTTAAGCGCGAAAAATTTATTACCGACGTGCGAAAGGCAAATAGTCTATTTCAGTTCAGTTCGTTGTTAGCGACAAAGATTCAGAATGGTGATAACTTATACTTTATGGAGGATGTATACAGAATATTCTCTTTGGAATCACCATGTTCCCAGTTTGCTTCCTGCAGAGACAAGGAATTTTCATTTAGTTTCCCTTTCCACTCTCTTTTTCGGCTGACTAGCCGTTATCTGTCTCGCGCACGGATTGCTTTTCTATGGGGAAAATCTTATGATGTATAAAAACACTCACCGCTTAAAGAAAAACGATAGATACCATATCAAGGCTACAGTTCTAGGTATGTTATGTAGCTATATCAGACACATGTTTATTTTAATTACAAACTGAGTAGGCTGCATTATATGTTTTAGATCTCACTGTTTTGCTATTTATGTTGCTCGTACTCGTAACATGCACCGCACCATACTACTGGTGTGTGGTTTGATTGATTTCTAAAACTCTCAGTTTTGTAGGCATAAATATTCGATTACTATCTTTTTGTTTAAACCATTGTCAATACATATTTCCATCCAACTTAAGCCTGTTTATATTCACAAACATACCCAAAGCCTTGTGAATTCAAATGAGCCTAAGGTTCAGTCTATAAGCTATAATGTTAGCGTAAAAGTCCATTCAATTCTCTAATCGCACTTGAAGACTGTGGAGTTGAAAGTGAACTGATAAAGAATCTGAGGAAAAAACTCATCCGTCATGATTAATAATGTTTTTTTCTTGTGCTGATTCAGGCTTTTGCTCCGAACATCAAGCCACCCTTTAGCGTCTAGTCTATTTTCCCCGTAATTACGTGGGGAAAACGCAAACAAAATACGCATGCATGGGTGCACAAATACCAATATAGTAATGCCATTTAGTTCCTTTATGTTCTCAGATGTTTTTTAAATTAAAGTGCATCCTGTCTGGTCTGTACTTAACCTAAACAGAGCAGAACAGAAAACTTCCAGAATGTAATCTCAAATTTGCAATGACTCATTCATTAACACTTGTCTTTTAAGTCGACCCAATACAACTATGTACTCATAAAAATCTGTAAAGAAGGCACTTGTTAAGTTTTAAGGATATTTGTAAGGGCTGTTATGATAATGAGACTTGTATCTAAATCTGGCTTGAATCAGAGAAACTCTTATTGTTAACATACTAGCTAAACAAAAAAGAATTCCTCACCAGTAGTTTTAGTGTGATCTTTAACATCATTAAAGCCCAATCACAACGAAATAGCACTTCCATTTTTATGGAAACACGCAATCTAATTCGTTTGACAACTAAAGGACCAGAAGAAGTGTGCGGGCAGCGAGTTTATTGTCGCGAGCCTCTCGTGTTTGCTTTACGAAAACAACAAAATCCCTCACAAAAATGGGGAGAAAGATTTATTATGCTTGTCCTCAAACACGTTAAACACCATCAACAGTTAATTACGGATTTTTCTTCTTTTGGCCTACATATCAGATAAACTGTCTACAAGATTATTTTCACAAAATAAATGATACACTTTTAGATACATGCACATTGAGTTTGCGTCCTGCAGTAATGCCGTCACGTATATATCACAATTAGATCCTAGGTTATAATGTCTTACGTTTCACGATAATGTCAGGATCACGATTTCTGCTGATTTTGTTACTTAACAGCATATGTAATATCGTATCGAAAGGTTGTCCTAAGAACTTATAAGGGAACACTGAGAGTCGTATTTTATATAATTGACACAATATTGCAATGAAAATTAGATAAGACACGATCAGCAGATGCAGAGCCTTCAAACAACTAAATACGTAATCTACCCTCTTTTTATTGTACCAGCCTGAAAATATATTATTTATTCTTGTTTACATTAGCAACGACGATAATAGCTGCAATAAGGTTTCTGCTGTTTTCTAAAGAACAGACTTTTGAATAGGTTACATTTGGTTTACTTCTCTGCTAAGAATCCATTATGTTTATTCTTCCGCCATTGATGCTCTGTACCATGACAACCGTTTTCTTCCAAGACCGTTGTTTCTGTTTCCTTGGAATAACGTCTATTTCTGGAACGCACAGTCCATGCACTTAAAGAGAAATTAATGGAGAAAAGCAATATCTCCTTCTCTATTGTTCATTAATGGCTTTTCAGTGAATAGAGTTTCGAAGCGCAAACTAAATTTTTTTAATGCTCAAAGCTACCCTCACTCAAGTCCTCTCCCTAAAAGAAACGTATTTGTTTTCTGGAAACACATACTGCTCTACCATCAATGACATTATCCCCTTTTTTCTATCATGTCATGTTGTAACGGCATATCGACAAAACCCATTTTCAACGGGAAAGTCTGGAAAATGAGAAAACTAACAGAAGGAATGGATTCATACGGGCCCTGTTTGGTGAAACTTGCACAAACTGAAGAAACTGATATGAAAGACTAAAAGAAAGAGGAAAAGAAACGGAAAGTATAAGAAATAAGTAGAGTAAGTAACTTGGTTGAAGTATGGAATTGGTTTTCTTTCTCTCTAATGGACTTTCTCCTTTAAGTGAATGGCTCTTTTATCATTCTTTTTTTCTCTTTTTTCAAGCTGTTCCAGCCGTTAAGCAAGCAAAGCGTGCATGCTACGCAAGCACAAGTTGTTTGGAACGTTGGTTGCCGAACCAAAAACTTTTTCCAACTTTTTTTAAAGAAAAAAAAGGAGCTCTACTGTGTGATCCTGTAGTACCTAAAACCTAGTTGGATTATAGTAAGACGATAGTTTGCACATATGTACTCCTCTTTATAAGCTCATGATGTTTCACCGTTTATATAAGAAAAATTAAGCTACGTGTGCCGAAGAAAATTGTATAGAGCATTCATACTTGTTCCCGTGCATCGTCTTTTTTAAGTCCTGAAACACGAGATAATGGCCGAATGGTCGGATCGGGTAAAGCTTCTAAAAGAAAGAAACACTTTTCTTGTCAGTTTTTTTCCTCCGGTCTGTGCACATTTTTGAGATATATAAAGCTCTCTAGTGCACTTTAAGCTCCCCTCCATTTCCCGTGCTTTCCTACTATTTCCTTCAAAAGCCGGGATCTTCTGGGGTATTTTTCTTTGGGAAGTTGGATAGGAGAGAAAGGATATTTTCTCCATTTTTTTTTCTTAAGACCTAAGCTGAAAATGACCATAATAAATTTCCAACTGCTGTTCCGTTGTTACCCCCTCTCTTTTCGGTTTCTTATCCATCTCGTTGGTTCTTTTGTTACTTTACCAACGGACTTAATGTGTGTATACGACAAAGAGCTGAGTAGTGCATGCACCTAAATCTTTTAGGATTACGATGACGCTAGTTTTAGTCTTAGTCCAATGTGTAAGCTTTTCTTTTCTCACACAAAGTTTGGAAATTGCTTTTTGTAGCTTCCTTCCGCAAGTCCTTCCTTCTTCTAAAAGAAAATATTGTTAAGGAAAACAAAAAGCAGTTGAGCATTTTTTCCATTTTCTTCGTAGCCTGTTCATCTTTCTTAAGTAAATATGTAAATTAAAAAGACCTAGAGCAAGCAACTTGGCAAGCTTTAGGTAGTCGTA
>VICI01000229.1:0-48861 GCA_019593645.1 Akabosia matsudoensis
TAAAGCAACTTTCGACTTTTCTGAGTTTGCAAAACTGTAATTATTATAAACACATGAAACTTCAGAACAAGAAATCATTAGTAGCCACAGTGGTCGTAAATCTTTTCCTACTTCATTTCTAACACATGAAATAGAAATGTAAAAACTATCGTCAAAGAATATGTCTTACAAAGCAGAATTCATACTTATATTTTACTACCCATCCTGTCATCAACGAAAGAAAACAACTCTGTACGTAACACACTTTCACCGTCACTTAACTCTGAAATCAAAAACTTTTTCTCGATGTGTATAGGAGTGGATGAAAAGTGAAATCACGAGGAAAATGTAAATAACTAAATCGCGTATCGCGTAAGTTTATTTAAGTCAAACGAGAGGAAATAATGAAGAGCAGTACAGAGTCCGTTCAGGAAAAACGTAGGCCAAGAGAGAGGGAGAAAACGCAAACTTTTTAATAGTCAAGAGTCAAGGGAAAAGAGCGCTAAGTGGTAGCGACACACTTGTGTCAACTTAAAATACCTAAGTATTTTACTGATGATGATTGTTAGTAAGTTTCGACAAAAGAAGCGCGACTACGTAAGCAGTATATAGTCAGTGAGCAAACTGAATTCAGCCCTATCAAAGTTTTGTTTGCAATGTAGGAAGCCTCAATGATTCTATATAAGACACGAAATGCTATTGAAACAGCAGGGAACAAATTGTGTGCAAACGAATGTATTTCGGATGTACTTAAAACAGATCCATAAAATATCCGCATGGAATAAACTGGTGCTTTTACAAAATTTAAATCGGACACGTGCATCACTAAGATGATAGCCAAAAATAACAATTTTACATTTCACTATATTATGATAAACCTATTCTTCTGACTAAGCCCTTCGAGTTTACCGAATTCGGGTTCCGCCAAGTATTCTAAATCATTTTAGACGGTAAAGGTACGCGTACATATTTCAAGGCATGTGATGGTGATGACGAACCGAAGACTTTATGGTACAACTATCGATTACTGCAACATGTATACGGTTCATAAATCACAATCGGCTGCCAATACATAAAGCCCAGAGAACGCACAGAAGAAAAGTGCAGGAACCAAGTTCCAGTGAATTCTTCACGGTTGCGAGTTCTTGGGATATAAATTCACCATATGTCGATCCCAATCTAATTATTATTCAACAAAACTTGCGAGTGCTTCGAGAAATACTCGAAACAAGTATATTTCGGCTTAATAGATGCACGCATTAACATAAATCATAGAATAAATCTTGCAAAATATATAAACATATCGGATTGAGGCATAAGAGTAAAATGTGGGAACAATAAAATCTGAACTTGATAGCTTTTATGGTGCAGATTGTACAGGGGATGCAGGTGGTGAATATCAACTACTTAAAAGACTGATTAGACGTATGGATATGCGTTTAGTGAGTGAAAGAAAGACGAAATGCCGTTGTGATTTGGGCGCAGCAGTGCTTTCACTAATATTTTATGTTCATTTTTATGCTTCAGCCACTTTTATCCAAACAATTTTTCTTTTGTTCTCTCCACAGGACGTATTCAGGATTTTTTACGCAGATTTGCCACGAGGTTGTTGAATGCCTTCTCTTGTGGGGGTTTTTCTTACGCGTTTTAGAGGTCTTATGTTTCACAAAAAAAATCTGCCTAGTGCTATATATAATCTTTTTAGTCATACACATTTACGAAGTTTACGTATTACCAAGTATCCTGAAACTAAGTTTTTAGTGCTTGGAGATTGACGACTGGCTCATGTACGGTTATACTAGAAGAAGAAGCAGTATTTACATCGAATACGATCTTTTCCTCCTTTCAAAAGCCGCAAATCATTCCCAGGAGACTACTTTAGTATTGTAAGAAATAGTGGTCGTGCTTTTCCCTGAGTCTTTTACTTGTCAGGGTTTGTAATATAGCCCATAGACATTTCTGAAACTTGAGCAAACGTGGAGGTACATGGTTTGCCGTTATCCTTTGGTTACTTATTTTCCAGTGTTGTTCTCGAGAAAAAAAGTAAGTTTTTTTGGAGCTAAACTTTCTTCACCGTCGTTTCATTGCTGGAAGGGTATTATGAAAGCGTGTGTGTAGTTAAAAAGATGAATATGACGCTAAACATATCGTCAACAGGATACAGGCAGAATAGAGACACTTGAACTGCAGTAGTTAAAAAGATTTTATGTGTACGGCTTTAAAATGTATGAAAGCTTCACTTGAGGGTTTACGCCGCCAGCACCATGTCTGCTGACATACACTGGGGCGAACACTTCAAAAGAATTTAATCCCATAACCGGATATAACACTAGGTTGCTGTGCATTTAAAATGATTGGAAAAAATAGCCAATCGTCTCTAGGAATGCCATGAAGGAAGTATCTTATGATGCATTCTTCCTATCTTGAGAAAATACTATTGATGTCCAGAGCTCATTACGAACTTGCAATATTCATTTTCGTATAAGATGCTATTAATAAGAGAAAGCTGCTTGTCTCCATCAGGCATGGTATGCCAAAATGACAATATTTTGAAAGAAAGGAGGGTGTCAAGAGTCAAAAGCCGATTTTCAAGAACTCTCAAGTTATTAGGTTGTATGAGGAGTTAGGCCATACAAAACCATTGCAATTATGCCACTCCTGGATCATTCGTAAGATCTTCAGTTACCAGTAGCGCAGGCCATGCTGCGCAGAATAAAAGGAAAACAATGGAAAACAAGAACAAAAGGAGACTTTTGAAATGAAATATTATGATATGCCTTGAACGGCGTACTTACACGAGCCATTCATTTCGCTTCTACATTTACAGGCATTTCTAGTACTTTCGGCTGGTACTGATGATGCCACACACATACTTAAATGCAGCATGATGATAATGATGCTGAGTTGATTAATCACTAGTTGGGCTTTACTACAAAGCGATTGCGTCATTCATTTAATACTACTTTTTCTTTTCTTTTTGTCCTCGCATCGCTTACATTTAATTTTCACAAGAATCTTACGGAACTCCGCAGACAATCTCCACTTTTCAGAGTGTCTTTTGTTTTTCCACTCGCCTTCACGTTCAACGAATCGAAGAATCGCCTCTTCAATGCGAAAATTACGTTAATGATGCCATGCTCTGACCTCTCTCCTACTGTTCTTTTACGGAAAATGATACAATGAGCGAACCTACGTGCAGTCGCAAGACTAATCTCCGGTACAAGCAGTTGAAGACAAAATGTAATCAGTTACTTGATACCTAAACTATACCTTGTATCACACAGCCTAATGGATTCATGAATGTTTGCAACCACTGCAGTGTAATACTTGTTTTAGTTAAAGATGAGTTTGCCGTGTCTGGAAAGTTAAACGTCCATCTTCATGGTTTTTGATAAATGACTAACAATGATGCAACTCTACACCATGTCTCTCTTCAGAGAAAAAGCATCAAGAGAAAAATGGCTATTATATTTGTACTATCTGCGTGTTTGATGAGCTAACGTGCATTAATTTAAGTCTCTTGTGTAAATATAAAGAAAAGTATGCTATGCTCACAGTGAGTACTACTCTGGAACGTTTTATTACGAAAAAAGTTTATTTACAAATAATCGTTCCGCGCTTCATATTATTATCACAAGAAACCATTCAAACTTTTTTTATTGCAGACAAAAAACGCAATTCACGAAGATAATACGTGCACAAAGCACAAGTCAAGTCGAAATCTTAAAAAACGTAGTATTCTTCTCTCGTAGCGGATTCGACAGAGAGCTATATTTTCTGCCGAGTTTGCTTTAATTTCTTGGAAAGAAACTCCAAGAGTATACATGAAACAATTTCGCAATATAAAATGGACATGGTCGGATCCCAATTCCCAAACGAATGTATTCCCGCACAAGATACTATTTTTGCTTGCCTGTGTATGAAACAGCTCTTTTCACTTTGTTTTTCTAGGAAACTCGCGGGTTGCTGAATGATTCTCTTTTATACACATACTGATCAGCAGGGAGAGTAATTGGAGGAGTTGCAGGTTCCTCATTTGGCTTTCTTTTTTTATAGATTAAAACTCCAGAATTGTTTGATTTTCCTTATCGGAGAGTGAATCATCTGTGAGTATACTAACTAATACATCTGTGAGAAAACCTTAGCGAGTTGGGTTCCCTATAATGTACATCGTACATGTATTGATTTACCAGCATCACGAAAATATAAAGAAGAGAAGAAATGTAGCACGAAATAATCTTGATAGCCATCTAATACATGGTTTTTTCTCGTATTGTGTGGACGCAAGAGGAATGGGAAAAACAGGCCAGGAAATGATACTTTAACAAAAATAGTTGGAACAGTAGCGAAAAGCGAAAGAAAAATCTTAGAAAAAGAATAAAGAAGAGACATCAAAAGAAGAATCAAGAAGAGGCTCTCTTTAGTTTTTTTTCTTTCTTCGTTTCGTTACCCTTAATTAAAGAATAACATGAAATGGGCTGGTGAAAGCACATGGATGGAATGTTGAATTTGTGTTGTACTACTTTATTGTGTACAACTCTGCGGAGAAAATAGGGAAAAACTTTAACTTTTTCGGGATCTTTGTTCGATTTAGCTTGGCTTAGTAGCTGAAAAGTAGGAGTTGGACATGTTATTTTTTGTTAAGGTACGTACAGCTGGTATTAAACGATAAACTAAGGAGAACAGAGAAAGTTCACATGGACAGAACCAAGGCCGACCCTTAAAAAACCTAATGCGGTGTTGCACCCTACCATTGTTTGTTTTTGTTCTCAGAGTGAATGACCATTTCATGGTTCAGTTTAAGCTACTTTGCGGTAAATCGTATTTCGTTCTTTCTTTCGAAACGAAGTAAGTCCGTGCATTTTGCTGGCGATGTCCACTTTCGGTAAAAATGCGTAAATACAAATCATAGGATCAGCACGTACATTAGAATAAATACGAAAAAATGATGTAGACAATATAGAATTAGTAGATATGGACGTAGGTTCGACGTGCGAATGTCCGTATAGTATGGAATAAATACGACGCATGCATACATTTTACATAATATATTCCAGAATTCGAAGTACAGAATATTTTTTATTTTCAATGGTTTCAACGATATCAGAAGACATGATTTTGACGAAAGAAAGTTTATTGGTATTTTTTATTCTTCGTAACTGCAATTGTTTCAATACGGATAAACGAAATTCATGTTTTACTTGGCGTAGCCCTTGAAAAAAGCTTACCATATCGCAAATTTTAGGTACCTATATGTCATTTGATTAGGTCCGATTTGGTTTTTTTTACATATTCGTGAATAGAATAAGAACCCACGAGAAATAAAGTTTTGCTCTGAAAACTCTTCTGAAACTATTACTCATTGTTATTTTTCCTGTCCGTGACAGATGCCTACCCCCAGTTCATTTACCGGTTCATTGAACAGACTCTACAGCCTGGTCCAGCCGTCTCCCTGAAATGCAGTGCGAGAGGAAACCCTACACCTCAAGTTACATGGCTGCTGGACGGATTCCCGTTGCCTCAAAGTGACAGGTTGGTTGGTCGTTTAATCATGCGAATACACGTGTTTAAAAAGCCTATATAGAATTTATCGAATTTGTTGCGGTCATATGTCTGAATAATGTCAAATAGAAAACGATGCTGACCCTGTTTTAAAATCTTCATATTGGCCTCATAACCTTAACTGAAGCCGGCCGAAATTGGAGTTCTTTATCGCGGGGTTTGTTTGCCGGAATCCTATCTCACAATTTCATCTTGCCTGATGTATAAAAGTGAATGATAGAAGCCTTTTTTACTTACCAATGCTTTTATCAATGAAGTGATAGGACAGCTAATCCCGACATAGTCTTTTCACAGTAGCAAACAAATGATCTAACTGAAAGACCATTTAAAGATTGGCTGCCCAAAATTTGTAATACAAACTGGTTAACTATTATAGCTCTCTCCAACGCAATCAATTAGAAAGTATCGCTCTCGGGGGAAATCGTAACACACATGTTTCTGACAACCACATTTCCATACTTTTATCTTTAGCGAGTTTAAAGGAAAAGGAAATCCTTCAAAGCAGCTCACTGATTTCATCTTGCCAGTCTGAACAAAGGAACACAATTTATTCAGCCAAGAGAACTGAAACGATTTTTAAAATGATTGCGCATTTGCCTCAATGAAGAAAGGAGGTAGAGAAAAGGAAAAGTGAGGGTATAGATATTTCAAACCTACAAAGTAAAATCACTCCTACCTCACTGTAAGATGTTTTTTCAAATGGTAGTTCTTTTCTAAGATTTCCTTTTTTTTGCAACATAACTTGTTGTTTCATCCATATTGCAAATTGCAATTTCGTTGCCTTTTATTGACTACATCTGCCTTATTTTACACTACAAGAAAATGGGAAAAATGGTACGCAAAATAACTGAGCTAAAAACAAATGAAAACAAAATGGGATATGAGGAAACATCGCGTTTTAGTGTTTGTTTTGTTGAATGATGTTGCGTTCTCTGATTTTCAGACAGATCATATATGCACAGCATTATGCTATTTAACGAAGCAGGAGTGCTTGGGTTTTATGGAGTGTTTTTTTTTTCATGCAAAAAGGGAAATATTTAGAGGTGCAGTACTTCTGAAAACTTATTTGCAAATTATGTAGCGTGATTTTGCTACAATTCTCTACGATTTATTTTATACTTGCCTTCTTAGACCTAAATTGAACCTATCGATTTTTATTGCAATATTTGT
Source organism: Akabosia matsudoensis (assembly GCA_019593645.1). NCBI lineage: Eukaryota > Metazoa > Arthropoda > Collembola > Entomobryomorpha > Paronellidae > Akabosia > Akabosia matsudoensis. Next base: position 6,712 of record VICI01000229.1, read on the forward strand.
TCGTTTTTTTTGGATTTTTTGCTGGAAAAAATTCTATACATCGATAACCAAAGTCTAGCATTTGTATGTAACGACAAGATTTTCACTAAAAAAAGCCATGAAAGAAAGTATAAAATCCAAAAGTTGAAAAGCCAAGAATGCGAGGGAAGACATTTTACTGATCAATATTGGTTTTAGACATGTCGTTACATTTCGTGTGAACACTTGCGCGTAGCTGGTAATCGTATCGCATTTTGTTTCTTTCTTGATTCAGTTTTATTTGATTTTGTTTGGGATGACGGGAAATGGAGGAAAGTTGACGATAAAAGTTTTCATAGAACCGTTGGAAATCAATTTAAACAGCGTATACGGTTATCGAAACTTACGATTCGTTTAGTCTCAACCAACTACGACATGTTTGAAGGAGGCTGCATGAATGGTGGCTTTCTACAATATCTCTGTACTGTAATTTTTCTAAAGGATATTTGTGTGCTTACTCAGAGCATGTTTCGTGGTTTCTTACATTGTCTTTGGCTTCTGCTAATTTCCCAACGAATCTTGTTTGAATATTTTTCCGAATAGTAAGTTACCGCTCACTTCGTATCCGCAAAGTTTGTCATTACTTTAGTTGGATAGCGAGCATGTACATGTACCGATGAGTGCTCACAGCATAGGGAATAAGCAAATTGTGAATAAAAGGTTTTCTAATCAAGGGAGACATTCCATTTTTCAAGTCAGGTGAGTCATGAGAGGCGTTGGCATGCAATATGTCATTCTTTATTATTATTTAATTTTGAGATGCATACATGACAGAAAGGTAGCCAGTAAGTTTGTTGGCTCTAAGACCTCCTTCAACGTTTTCAACGTTTTATTTTCGAGAAAGTTCTTCCACGAACCATATTTTTGGAAAGTTCTTGTTCATATGTCCTAGAAATATTGCTCGGTAGAAAGCGTTTTGAATGATCCGACTTGAAAGAATTTCATCCGTTATGACTCTCATATAGTTGACTTCAGTAAAAGTTTCAGGAATGTTTTACTTTGTATAATTTCAATAGGTTTAGTCATGCAGTAAATTGCTTTTAAGACAATTTTTGGCAGTACGTTTCGTTAGGACTCGCTATATTAAATGAAATTATGTCTGTAAACTTATGTTTGTAATTTCCTGCGCTTTCTAATGGTTATGTTATTTGAGAGAATAGTTAAATAATACATACCTAGAAAGCATACATATAAAAGTTGCATACTGATATCGTAGGAACCTGTGACCTATAATATTACAATCTGGACTTGTATAAAAGCAAGGAAAATATTTGCCATTCTGTATTCATCGAAGTCCCCTTCCTAGAAATGTTGTGGCCAGCTATAACAAAAAGTAATATCCGCGAGGCTAATATCTAAACTTGCAAATATGTAAATTAGATACATCTACAACCACTACGGGCTGTTCTATTTTTGGCAAATAGAGAGAATAAGGTGTTTCTTAATTGGCTGCGTATTTTCCGCAGCCAACAAAGAATCAATTTGTTCATTGTAAACAGAGTTGAATCGGTTTGTTTGCATATGTCATGTATTCACGTTGTCAAAAATCATGTATAAACGCGACCTACCGAGGGGCAAACTAATAAAAAAAACTAGGGTAAGCCGCGTAGAGATTATCAGTATCGTCTAGGAAAGACTAGCGGAAAAGTGAAATTATTCGATACCCATTCAGTTCACGACAAAAATATCTAATAAAAATGAATGAGCAAATGCGAAATCATGAAAGCGGTTCATTCCACAATCATCTATGTCGTACAGTGTAAATTGAGTGTCTACTTTTTTGTGCTAAGCTGACGAAAAACACTCTTTCCCGACAACTTTCACCGGCAAGATAAAGGAAAAAGCCCGTTTTGGGTTTGTGTTACCTTGATGTAAATTGATTGCGGAAATGATTGTGTATATTTTTTTTTCTGGCTGAAGCCATACCTGAGAGCAATTTTTTGTCGCTACAATGAGCTCGGTGTGGTACAAAATGCTAATAATCTAACAATAGACCGTAATAATTCCATTTTTATTTTGACGTACATATTTTAATATATTTACTTTCGTGTTTGCAGTCGGGTTCTTTGCTGTTTTTCACCTTTCATTTTTTCACTATCTCAGGTTCCTCATCGGCCAGTACGCCAACGTGTACGGGGATGTCATTAGTCATGTCAACATCACATCGGTGCGGGTTGAGGATGGTGGTGAATATGAGTGTTTGTTCGAGAATCGCGCCGGGAAAGCCAGACATGCTGCACGCCTTAATATTTATGGTAAGTAGTATGTCAGCTTCTGAGAAACCAGAGATAATAATCTTCTTTCATGTAGTAAAGGAACATATGAAAACTTAAGAGTCAGGAGAAGTAAACAAATATACCGTTCTCGTTTTCGCTATACGCTGTATTTCTTTCGAAGAAGCATTCTATTTGAGCTTCATTGAATTGTTCACTAACTTTACTTTATTTCCAAAGAGGTAGTATTGTATGTTTTTACATATTGTACAACAAATTTGTACCACACCGTGACACATTTCCTGTAAAGCATTTGCAACACGACATCCTTCAACATCGTATTCATTAGTAAGGAAATAACTGTCTGGAACAAATAATAAAGGAAGCAAGAAATATCCAAAAACAATCGTGATTAGCCAAACGGCAAATGCGAATAAGGTCAGCAATGAAAATGTTCGGAAATCCTTCACATTATGCGTAGATCCGATATGTACACCTCTTTGTAATGTTTCGCATTATTTCCAAATACTTCAACGAAGTAAAAGGCTGCTGTCACCCAGTTTTATGAAGTTGGGAAAACATCTTTTATTTCGATTGGTGTATCGAGTTTGATTAGAACAGAAAGATTTCATAGACTTGCTCCAATACGTTCTTGTTGCTATTACATGGACTGCAAGCTGGTAAAACTGATAACGATATGTCGACTTAAGAAACTTCTCCTTTTTATTTCTTTTAAATAGGTAGACGTTGGAGCATACAAAGTTTGTTTCTTTCGGATACGCATTCTTATACTGGCATGTTTGATTCAGGTTCTAATGATAATAATATTTCACGACAGCTCCACAAAGAGTAGGAGGAAAGCCAGAAGCTCCCCCGAAATGCTCACTGTGTATCTAATAGAAAAGAATTCAAAACGATAGATGGACAGACAGACGGACGTGCCCATTTTTTCACGCCAATTTCCCACAAAAATCGGGAAAACTGACAGCTCGTGCAATGTAACTGTCATGAGCTGTAATTTACGGCAGAAAATACTAACGCTATGCTATGATAGTGCATATCTTCTTCGTTTTTGCTAACTTATATCAATGATTGCGTTCATTAGAGCAAGCGAGCTTCGATCCAGCTTTTATAGTAACGCCACACGATATGTGTACTAGACTTTCTACTTTCTCCTCATGTACCTAGCTTGTGATATTTGCAATGTATTCATGTTCTACTTATTCCTTATCTTGCGTGTAATATATAAAATTGAAAGGCTCTCCTATGATAATGGCAAAAAATAATGATTGTAAAGGCTTCTGGTGAAATGAACCCAAAGTATTCGTTCCAAGAATGGCCGTATATGGTTCTGGCGTGAAAAAGGTTAAAGCACTTGTACAGTCCCATCACTGAAATTCGTTCGGAACGCAGAACTGATACAGAGTGTAGCAGAACTTAATCTATAAACGATTTTGATACTGCTCACATCTCACCCAACAGCTTGCATGAAACTAGACGTGAACCATAACTTGTAGGTAGAGTAATGGCAGACCCGGTGGAGTAATGCGATAATGCATTCAGAAACTTTATATGCATGAATGATGGTTTGGTGATGTTCAAGATGTAGTCTACAGCAATCTTTCCAAACTATGATTATCACAAGCAATACGTATGCTGAGGTAGCGGTGATGATGATATCATATATTATTTCTTCTTTCACTGACTACATACCAGCGGAAAATGAGGAACTAACTGAAAGTAGTGTTATCATTATCAGTTTGTGTTCTCCTTGAAATATGTATTTTTGCGCTATACAACACACATAGGTACGTGTGTGGGTTAATGATGTGAACCACAAACCATGTTACTTTCAGAAACACACAATCATCCGGCCATAGAACCTAAACACATGAAATTGAAGGGTTACATGCTAGAACGTCATGAGAAGTTGTAGTTTAGGCATAATGATCTTGGTGTTTTTTTTTTGTTCTTTGCTTAGGGTTGTTGTTTTACTGTAGAAGAAGCAAGTTTATAAACTGTTTTCGTGTGAGTACGATGCGTGACTTTTGCATTCTACTGCATGTAGCCACTTATGTACGATGTTTCCACATTACATCAAAGCTAACTTTGTTTTCGCCAACTTTCACATTTCTCTTGTTCCTTTAAGATGGGCGAAGCATGCAGACGGCAAGGTAAACTAATGCATTTGGTGTGTAATATAAGGGAAAAAGATACTAAAAGGAAGCAAAATATAAAAAAAAAAGTTTGAAACAAAGTATATGAAGTATTGGACGGAAGAGTTATTGCTATTCTATTATATTTGGCCACCATGAAATCATTATCTTTAGCTTCCATAAATATTATGTTCACAACAATCCCCTAAATGTTCATGTGTTCTAAGAGAAAGCGATTACATTGGTGGTAGCAAAACAAATATTTTTTGCTCAACTTCCGCTGTCCAATTCGATATGTTTGGTGAAACAGAACTTTGCACATGTAGCATATCGTGGTTGCTAATTTCCGACATATTTTGTGAACTTACATAGTAGTGTTCTCACGAGAAGTAATCTACTCTGACCCAAGATAATATCTAGACAGGTGTTAACGCTTACTTTATAAAGTGACATCAGTCAGAGCTGCCGCGGAAGTCATATTGGATTACGCCTACGCATGACCACAAAAAGACCGCTAAGTGTACCGATCAGGATGGCGATACATTGCAGCTTAAAACGTGAATGAAGTAGTCTGTTTCTGCGTTGTGAATCCTTTCAAGTGACGATTTGCAAGTATTGTGCATGTAATGATGTAAAACCAGAAATCTGAAGCAAAACCTACAAATGCAGGAACAACACGTAACACGAAATTAGTAACTACTATAAAACGGTCAATACTTGAGGGTCTTCATAAAGATTAATATTGTTTGCGGCTGTCTTTAAAAAGGGAATTACCGTCAACAGATCGTTAACGATGAAAGTATAAGAGGTGTTGTAGAACAAATAGAGAGACGTGTAACACTTGTCAGTTTAGGGTTAGCTGCTGAATGCTAATTTATTTATTAATGTTTAACAGGTCAACCTATTGTCCGATCAATGCCGGACATGTTGGCTACCGCCGGTCAGCGCCTGACTATCAAATGTCCAGTCGGTGGATATCCCGTCGAGGTTATCACTTGGGAACGTGGTAAGTTAGAACTTTAAAATCTGTTCTATTTTAAATGATTCTCCACGCGTCCAACAGCGCGGTTGGTATATTCTATAAAAAATATGGACATATTTAATTTTGAAATTAAAACGAAGTAATAGGTCCATCTTGATTTCATTTCTACACTTCAATATACATTTGTAAACTCTTGAGTTTTTATCCTGTAATTCGTTATTGCATCATAAAATTCAATCTACATTTTTAATTAACTCGCTTTTCAGTTGCGAACCCACTCCATGGACATAAATTGGAAATAGAATGCAATAAAAGTGATTTTGAAATAATTGGAATCTTCATTTTCATTACAGTACTCCCACATCCTGCCAAACATAACCCTAGGCATAATAGTTGTTTTCACCTGTTTATTCAGTAGTCTCTCTGTATATTTGTCCAAAGTGTATGGAATAGACTATATATCCCTTCCATAGTTTCATAATCAAGTAAACACTAAGACACTCAAGATTCTTAATGTAGTTAATGCGTGTACTAAACCTTAGTTCCACTTGCTAAATGACAATGAATTGTACGTGTCTAGGGCATAGATGCTGTATAATTTGGAATATACAACCACTTAGGTACTATTATGTCAGTCTTTGTGTACATTCTGAGTCGGATGAAATGAGGCTTTGTTTACAAACATGGCATGGCTTGATCCTCTTAATGAAATGGATTCTGTCATTATCACTGTCAGCTTCTCTGGCACAGTCTGCCTGGTTGGACGGTTTTCAAAGCGTACCTATTCGTAATAACATTAAAATCTATGCATGTATTTTGATGTTGTTTTTAGATGGGATCAAGTTACCCATGACTGACCGGCAGAGCGTGTCGACAAATGGGACGTTGATCGTCGAGCCTGTGGATAGACCCGATGCGGGCAGCTACACTTGTATCGCAGAGAATAAACAGGGCTCAGTGTCTCAGAGGACTATCAGCGTCCGTGTCATGGGTAAGAAGAGTCGTGATTCGTATGGCTCGCATGCACAACATGGCAAAAACTCTAGAAAACAGTTAATTTTGTTTCCACCAAACAGAAAGTATTCATATGATACGTATTACAAAACAGTTTTGAGTCATACAAATTCAGATTTACTGTTGTTGCACTCCAAAATAATCCTCCACTTGGAAGCATACCTATTCGTACTTATAAACTCTTATTAATGCTCTTACGGAAACATGATAGTCACATGTATACATGATACCAACAAGATTACATGATGCTGAAAATGAAAGTTTGACGAGGAAAACTCGAGGCTCTTGTCTGGTGAAACAATGCCTCTTCAAAATTTTATACAACATAAAAAAGCTAGTCTGCAGCACAGGTTCATGTCCTTCTTTCGCCTTGCATAAACATACAATGAGGTGGAGAGGTAATGGATTTGTACATTGTTCGAATGCATGCATTTCAACGTGTAATAAAACTCGTCATGCCATTTTGTACAGTACTGCTCGTGAATTTGCGAACCAAGTAATTTAATCCACTCGAGGGTGAAATCCACGTAAAATGTCTCATTTATTCCGAAACTATTTTACAAGGAAAACACTAGAGAAAACTAGAATAGATAATAAAACAAATAGTGTTTTTGTCTGTTCTTTTGTCACACACAGTTCTTCCCGTTTTACGAGTAAAAGGACTTCGTACAATGTACTTTCACTGGTAGACTGTAACGGAAGAAGGGACCTGTTCAGTCTAAGCTGAAGAAATCTGCGCCAAAATTTCAATGAGTTGTTCATATATATCGGGCGCTAACTTCCGTTGGAATGAATAGAACCCTATCTTCCCTCACGTACTAGAGACAAAATAACAAGTTTGATTCTAACGCAATGTCAATACCATGTGTATAAAAACGTGTTTGCTGCACTGAACAGGAAGAAACTTTCAGTTACTATTATAATCAAGTATGTTTCAAAAATGTCTTAAAATTGCTCGTGTTTACAGTTCCTCCCAAAATCAAACCATTTTCATTTGCGGCTGATCCACATGTTGGCGAGCGAGCGAGTATTCAGTGTCTCGCTTTGAAGGTAAACATCTACGAAAACTATATAACATGAGGTTTGAAACTCCAGCGTTTAGTTCTAAGCCTTTTTTGGCAAATTGTCAGCACGACAGTTCCCTTTTGACACCCAATTTCTTCCTTTTCGCTGAAACTGAATATCTTTCACTTTTCTTCATCGTCAGCAATTTTCATTTTCTGTATAACTATACTTACTTATGAATGACTTAAGGGCGACCTACCCTTGACAATCACATGGCTCAAAGACAATTTCCCAATCATAACGAACATCAACAGCGGCTCAGTCATACTCTCGCCAACTCAGTCGTCATCGTCAAGTAACGGTGCATCCGCCAGCAATGGTTTTACTAAAATGCACCATCATCAACAGCAACATGACGTGAACACTCATCATCACCACATGTACCTGATGAGCACGAGTCTCGTTGGTCACAACCACCACACCGGTAACGGTCATAGCCAACAAATCAGCGAGCAGAGTACATCACCACATGCCACACATACTCACAACCTCAGACTTTCCATTCGCCAGTTGGACGATTACAGTAGCGTACTAAGTATCCCCTCACTTGAGCCTCATCACAGCGGTAATTATACATGCCAAGTAAGGAATAGTGCGGCCACATCCACACACACCACCTCTCTACTTGTCAACGGTAACATATATCATAAGATCTAAAAAAATCATACCAACAAAGATATAAATACCCAAATCAGGATTTTTATCAGTACTTATTGCAAAATGCAAAGACGTCCCCAAAAAAACAATGTTTAAAACTTATTTTTATGCTGTTCAAGTCTTTAGTTTACAAAATTATCTATCATTTTTGTATTTCGTTTTCGATGTTGTTGTATCTAAAAAGCTTCACACATAAAATCATTTCGACCAAGTATAATTTTGCTTTTATCCTCGCATAACTCAAAAATAATTTAGCGTAATTTTGTCGTTTACACAATGACATCAAAGCTGACTGTTCCTCATTTGGTACTACTACTAAAATTGTATACGTACTACTCTTGTTTATTACGCTTTGAAGCTTTTGTCTGAGTTTTTTAAAAAGCCCTACCGAATTCAATGTAGCCACAAGAATACAACTTTTAAGTGTACGTTTTTTAAAGTTTATTATTTTTACGTGAGTTCTAAGTAATTGCTAAGTCAGTTTGCTTTTTTGAGCAAATAAACCTGTTCATTATTTGCCACAGTAAGTTGCCCAAGAAAAAACCGAAACCGATAACTGTTTACTTTGCGTAAAACAAATAGATACTTAAAATGCTGAAAATGTTTTCTGTTAATGTGTGTCGACTCTTTTTGTTGTAACATCTATGTTTTAGCTGGTTTGCAATTAAATTTACCGCAACTGCTTCACAACATGTAAAATGGAACAAAATCCCCAAGTTAATTATAAAAGTCAACCAGCATTTTAGAGAATAATAAAACAAAACAAAGTGAACCGCCTGCAACATATAACTCAACAAAAAATATTTTGAACTACATTTTGTTACAATTCTTTCCACGATGCAGCAAACTATTCCAGTAAACAAAGAGACTACAGGATAGCAAAAGTTTCCATCTAAAATTCTTACTTTGATTAAATCTATCTCCTCACATAAGGTACGTTTTAACCGCTACCTCCAAAAAGCGTAACAAAATTACTTTACAAATCGGGAGGGATCTTTGTTAAAACATCGTAAAACTTTTTACCCCGAAATAACCGCTTTATGCATGCAAAAAGTTCCTTGTTGGGTTGTTCACTGATTATCCTTGTTGATATTGTCTTAGTGTGTGATATATTTTTTTGGAACTGTATAATATTGTGATTCCTCTGTTCATTGCGTGTGATGGTGACGTGACCTGATTGATGATTTTTTTTTCTAATGAGAGCTCCTTCAAGAATTTAGTTTTAAAAAATATGGCCACATGCCGCTTTCACTTGTCTTCAGGATTCATTAAATTAGTAATCAAACTATCTAACATAAATACAAGGAAAAGGTTTTGTGAGTGTTGGTAAAAGTTGAACGTAAACGGGTGTTTATCTAAGGTTTGTTTTCATTCTCATTTTCAACCAAAAAACTTTTGTATTTTGTTTTAACTTTTGTGTCTATTCTCGTCTTTCTATAGGTGGCGAGAGAGGCAACTCTGATATTAGCTATATTTTCAAGTTATTTCTTCTTCCTTCATCAGCTCGTCATAGAAAAGACTTCTCTTACGTACAACATAACTTGCTTTTTTCTTTTAGGCCTGTGTTGGAACTTTTTGCATGCATGAACGAACACTCAAATTAACAGAAACCTTTCATCACATTTTCTTTTTACATCTTCGCTAACTTGTATACTACAGCTGCCTGACTACAACTTTTAACATGTTTGGCATTTCCGTGAGTTTCATCATCAGTTAGTTGGTAATTTGATTTGTACTATCAATTATTCGTTGAATACCTACATAGTAATATCCAAAATATATTGACAAACTCTCAAAAGCATAAATAGCTTTTAAGAAGTGTTTAGTTGTTTCTTGTCAATTATTTATTTCAGTAGATCTTGAAAGAGAAAAGATTCCAGATGGGAACCTGAAAAAGTTGGAAAGTATACTGTTCTATTGTATTGAACATACTGGTATAGTATTGTAAGATGACATGTCATGATAATGATTTAGTAAAACAATAGCGAGTTCATCAGCATTTTTGAATCTTAAATGTTACGACAAACAGTGCATACAATACAGATAATTGCAAAAACTGGTGTAATGTTGTAGTTGTACCATTGAACACAGGCACACCTGGTACCTTTAACGAATAAAATTGGGAGCGTACTAGAAAGCTGCATCGAGCTTTCGCATCGCAATCAATTAAGCATTTTCCTCTATCCTCGTCTGACTTATCTACATTCGGCATCAATGTACGAAACCAGGAACAAATTATCCGAACCTTTTTCAACATTTGTCTCACAAACAATAGAAGTTTTGTTTACTACCTTGTGAAAAGGCCAAATTATGAAAAACATCAAAACAGCAACTTTTTGAACAACAGTTGATTTTTCGGCTTTAATAATTATTTAAACAATCCGAACACAGACAGTCATGAATAAATAAAACTATACTATGATAGTTCCACCACGGATTTCACCATTTTCTTTCGGTGACGGCCTAATGGAAGGAATGAGGACCCAAGTGATTTGTACCAACCACATCCGGTGATGAACCATTGAAACTAACATGGTCTAAAGGGGGTCAAAGATTGGAAAGTACTTCTCCTGAAGGAGATGTAGGTGGGGGAGTGCATGTCAGTTACTTCCCTCCATTTTCAACGATACTCACCATCCCTAATATTACCGCCTTCAATTCTGGCAACTACACTTGCCAAGTTGCCAATCAGGCCGGCACAGCCCTTCACATTGCGGAGCTCATCGTCACTGGTTCGTATTTAAATCACAAAACACAAAAAAGACAACTAAGAAAAATGATCACTTTTTTTGCAAGCCAGATATCCCTGTAAATCGTTGTATATTTAAAAGAGAATCGGCTGAAATTTCAATTGCATATATTTTGCACTAATTGTTTCTGTATTTAAAAAAAAAAAATATCTTTCATACGAAACATAAATACCGTATAGCCTTTGTGATATTTTTCTAATCTCTACCTAAAGACGGATAAAACGATTCTTAAAAATCCTCTAATACTACTGATCATTCAATATGCTAAATGACGTGATTGTGATTTGACGGGCTCGCTCTTGTGTACATAGCGTAATATTCAAATTATTAGTCCTTTCAAGAAGTCAGCCTCTAAATATATACAAATTTAGCAGCACATAATACAGTTAAAATGATATATAGTTTGCACTTGCACTTAACCTAGAACGGAAAACTATTGTTCCTGTTTGCACATGAAAATCTTTTCAGGCACTGACCTAATACTGAAAGAGAAAGTAACCATTTTTGCACTGTCACTGTAATTGTCAGACATATCTGAAAGGAACCTGGTTAAATGCATGATATAATCAGCACTATTATGTTTATGAATGTGTGAATGCGCTTGATGTTATCTTTTCAGTACTACACTACTTTTTTGTCATGTTCCTTATCCACTTTTTGTCAAAGTTTTTTGCTCCCTGTTTGCCGCATATTCCATGACTTCACCAGTTTTGTGTGAATGAAAATAGCATGGACCACTAGAGCACATTCCAGAGAAAAGAAAATAGTTCCACACAAGACCAAAAGAACCTTGCAAGAAAATTGCAACTTGTGGTGAATAGGAAAATATTTTACGAAATTTATGTGCATACCTGTTAGTTTTTGTATCTGGTGCCTGGTGAGTGATAAGGGGAGAAGTTGTATTCTAATTTAATCGTTGGTCTAAGCTATACGGATAAGCGGGTGATGCACCACCGATTATAATATTTATTTTTGGTTTTGTTTGTTTCACCATTTACGGACGAATTTGACAAATACTTCCAAAACGTCGGTTTCGGGTCTTAGGTTTTAGTTGGAAGACATTTTCTTTATATTTTCAGAATCTTTGTAGAAAAGTTAACGAACCAGAATGACATAGAATTTTTCTTCTTAAAAAAAGTTATAGAAGCATTGAAAATGCAAACCTGTGAAAAACTTTTTGAACCAATACTTTTGTGTGCATGAGAAATGTATTTTTCATTTTCTATTTCCTAGAAAGAAGTCCGCCCCTGATTTTAGCTAAAAAAAAGTTTCTTACGTTGTATCTGCTTCATTTTGTAATTCAAAAACTAGGAGGAATGATCTATCAACAAAACAAGAAATGTTTGTCAAATAAGTGTAATATACATTAATAGTAGATTGCACTTTCTTTTCTGTATGTTTTCTCAAATTTAATTTGTATTGGGAAACACAAAGAATTACAGATTTCTATCAAGGTGTTGGGGTTATTAGTTAGGTTTTACCCATTGTGAAACCAACTACGCAAAACTTGATTGTGATAGTGTATTCAGACTGAGTATTGGTACGGTTCAATTAATGGACAACGCTCAATAGACAAACTGCTGCATAAAAACATATATTAGCATTATTATATACAACTCTTAACTATTTAATTTTAACTTTAAATTACAATTTCGAATTTATAGTTTCTTTGAATCTAATGAAAGTCAAGCCAATCAAACGTTTTTCTCTACAAGGTTTCTACTGGCGGTAGTTCTGGGATCTGGAAGGCCTTTTGGCATAGTAGAGGAATTCCAACCAAAAATTCCAAAGAATAAGTTATGCGGTTCGTCTCTGTACTACCGTTCTTTCACGAGTTATTTCACGCAGTGCCAAGTTTCACTGTATTTTTGCTTTATTGTTTTTCCTTCGTAATAGATTATTTTACACTTACATATCTACTTGGTAGCTGTAACGGTGAAATGTGTTGCCTATTGAGAATTGCATGTTTACTTCATGAAATTTAAAGTAAGTTAAAATTATTAAAGTATTTCGTGGTATTTGGTTATTTCTCTCTAATTTAGCCAGTGACGACAAATCTGATGCTGGCATTTGAAGATTTGTAACCTGTTAAAAATGTGTTATGTTAATATGCACTTTTCGTAGATTGATTTGATAACTGTAACAATAAATATAAGTATGGCAAATAGATCTTTGCGTTTAATACTCATGTTCCCACACGCCCAAGCAATTATGGGGATGTAGTATGCGTATATCCGTTTCAGAATTATGATCATGGGTATCTGCAATAGTAAAGAACGGAAAGTTCATAGGTGATAACCATTGATCATTTTGTTTGTATGTCTGCTGCCGTCATTGTTTGCCTGGAATGGGTTCTTAAACGCTTGAATCCAATAAATAGTTCCATCGAAATGGGTAGTGGAACCATCCGACCAATCCGTGTATGTTGGTACACACGTGGCCATCCATTGCCAAGCTGACGGATTCCCAAAACCTACTATTCGCTGGAAACAAGCAGTAGGTGAGTGAGGTTCAAGTGAATTCTGTATAACAAAAAATCTTTGGGGCTTTATTTCAAAGTCTGAAAAGCCTGGACAAAAAGCAGCTGAAGTAGAGTGAATGAATCAAAAGTAGCGTCTGCAAAAACTATCGAAATGAGCTACTACTATGATACCTTCATGCTATCTAAAGGATTGTAATAAATCAGTGCTCGTTATCTGTAAATTAATTTTTTTTCAATGATGCAATTCAATATGGCTAAAGTCTGAAAAAGTTACAATATGTATTTTTCTGCGTCGTAGGCAATTTAGAAAAGAAAGAGTTTCGTGAAGTAGGCTATCGAACTCCTGGAGTGCTCTCAGCCGAGAATGGAACATTGATAATAAGCCGAGTTACAGAGGATCACGAAGGCCATTACCTATGTCAGGCAAATAATGGGGTGGGTCCGGGGATCAGCAAATTGATCCGTCTTACTGTCAACGGTAAGTAAACTCCTTTCATATTTGTCTTTCACACAATCCTCTTAACCCTTTTCGCGATTTTGATTACTGGGTGCGTGGAAAATCTCTAATGTTTATGAGAATAATCACGTCAAAAAGTCGTCGTCTGGTTTTACTCTTGTGCACCTATACCTATAGCCATATATGCATATATCCGTTATGTGTGCTATCAAGTGGATACGATTCCTGGTAACTTTTGGATTCAAAAGCAATATTTTCTTTCCTCTCTTCCAATATGTATCTTGAGACACAAGCCTGATGACAATTTTGGGATTATTGGAAATCAGTCAAGTGAGCAGTCATGATGAGATTTCTCTCTGATTTCTCACATGAGGCCTCCGAAACTCCTAGTTCTGCTGAGCGTACATTCGAGTTTTTAGAATACTGGGCACTTCGTATGAATTGGAAAGAAAGCGTTATGTTGGCATCTCATGTAGAGTAATATACAGGGCTTTATTAACGTTCGGTAAATATACTGAATGCTATTCATGATCAGATTCATGTAATTTTAAGTAGGTAAGTAAGCCATAGTCATAAAAAGTAGTTTTGGTTAAGTCAGATAGCGTGCATCATAGTTTATTGACTCTCATGTTGAAATCAATAGTATTTCATGCTTGAAATGAGGGGTTAATACTAGTTATACGCTATGAGTAGCCCTGACTTGGAAATTGAAGCTTATAACCGAAGATTTACAGTGTAAAATATGCTATTAAATATAAATAAAACTCCTGCCAACCGTAATTCCAAATAAACAACCGGCCTAGAAGGCTTAGAGAAGGTTAGAGAAGATGATAGTGTGAACTGCTTTTTGCTTTGGAGCTCATGCCAAAACCAACTGTTTTTTTTTTCACCCTAGGTCTTATCTTCAGTATTGGAAAAGAAGGAATGGTTTTGGAAAATTCATAAAGGCCACATATGGCTATAGGTTATATATGAATGCAATTATTATCTTGAGTTGCAACACTAGATAAAAATAGTGACAAGACGATATGCCTTTAATATATTTGGAAATGTATGGTATCACAAGGTTATTTAGGATCAACCCTAAAAATGCTCTTTGCAAACCGCTCTCTACCACATAAAATACGGTATAGTTGTTCTCTATCCGATCTCCTGAATCATCACTAATACTTCTTTCTATGTAAGATTCCACGAGATTCAGTTCATTCTCTCATAAGGCATCACATTCTTCCATGCCTTCAGTCTGAGCGCTTTCACCTCCAATGTAAAATTTGCAGCCGGTCTGGCAACATGATTTTCCAGCACGTCAATACATGCAGTGTACGTGTTTGTGGCTCAATGCGGTTTGCTTTTTTGTTGGCTAGTTCCCCTCCTTGGTTGGTTGGATGAAGAAGTGAGTCCTTAAGTCTATCAAAAGACGTCCCATATCTGTCTTTCCATTTCATTAGGAGAAAGACCCAAAGCCGGGACCAGACCAGACCGACGCCAGGGGAAAGCATAGATATATATACTACGGGAGTGCGTTGCAGTGATAATACGCTTATGTCTTATAGTCAACAGATAAAACGGGATAGTTCTGTATCAACTTGGTATGGTAATAGTATGGCATGTATGAAGTGGTTATTGGCAGTTGATATGACTTTTATATTGGCGAACCTTGTAACAAGCAAACCGTCCTTTGATCGGGCCGATAACGATCACATTCATTATTTCTGACGTTTTGAGCCTTTCTCCACTCAAAACACGGATGGAAAAAAGGAAGATGAAGAAACTGAAGCATACGTCATGGTCATATAGTTATATATGTACATACGTATTTTGATAGTGAATACGGTTACATCCTAGTTCGCCATGCGATTGGCTGATTGTTCGGTGTTCCTTTTACTATCGAAATTTAGTAATTCAGATCTTAACATAAGATGAAGGTTAGAAAGTTAGTGTGAAGCCATGCTCTCAAATGACACGGAGAAATAATGTAACAGCTTCTTAAAATTGATTGCCACGTAACATAACGATATGCCATGAAGTATGAAAGATATAATTTGTTACCCCTCGTATAAGCTGCTTCCATGTTTCTTCTTTGCACATGTTTTCTCAAATTAACCCTTCCTTGAAGCCTACGCCACAACTTTTTGGGCATCTGAATTCCATCACATGTGAATACAATAACGTGTTTACTTTTGTCGCTGTAAAATCACCTTCAGTTTTCATCATCTCCGAGTATTCCCATAACTAGGAGAAAGCTTGCGCCATTTAAAGAATAAGCGAAAGCTATTGATAATAACTGTGTGAATACTCTTATTATATAATGGCTTCACACCATGATTTTACGATTTCGTCCGTAATTTTACGTCAGTGAAAAGAAACCAGTCGTGATTGAAATAGATGAGTGTACAGGAACTAGAGAACTATATGTGGCACTACATTTTGCCACATCGTGTGGAAGCTCAAGACTGCATTCGAAAAGCTTCAACATTTTGAACATTTTATAGTATAATATATACTTGTAGGAAATGAAAATGGAGATGTAATGTCTCTCCTATTCCTTTGCTCGAGAGGTGATGAGCATCACAAGTGGAGAAAGAGTTCCCATGTCCCAGCAACCCGCTTCCAGCAAATGTATCACAGATAAATGCAGTGCTCCATACCAGCTTCTATTATTGTTCTGGTGTTGTCTCCGTCATTTCTCTTCCAGGAACAATCTTGATGGAAAAACGTTATAAAATTGAGCCACAAGAAGCCACACTTCTAAATGCGTGGCAGAATGTACTCCACCGAATCCACTTTTACTGAAGAGTGAGCAATTGTACACTAGGAATAACGCTGGAATGTAATATCAGTTCGCTCTTTATAGCGATGACATAAAATGTTGAAGTTTGTTGATAAATGGTAAAATGTATACATACGTAACAGTTTAATATCCTTACAAATGTTTTTTTAACTGGACTACATCCCGCAGAAACAGAACACGAGCAGATAATATTTTCGAGCGATACTAATATAAAGGATGGAACGGTTGGGAAATGGAATAAATTGTTTCTATTTCACGATATTTCACTTTATATGCTCCTCCCTCTTCTGCCCTAATATAAGGATTTATTCATATATTTGGAGTTAGCTGACCAATATTCTGTTTCGTTCTGTTTTACAGTATATACTAGGCAGTAGACAGACATGCTGTGTCATGAAATGACTGAAACATCAGCTAAAAAAACGTATTCCCAAAATATGCGTCATGCTATACTTATGCCTTGAAACAAGAAACCGAAGGATGGCAGCCTCAGATTTGTGAACTGAAAATAGAATTTAAAAAAGAAAGAGTATTATTGTGGCGCAGCAAGATTCACTTCGGTTTATGGATATTATTCCTTTTTTCACATTATTTTTTGTTCTTGCAATCTGTTCCACTATGTATCATATTTCTTTGATACTTTTCGATAAAGAAACTATCAGCTTTTTTCAGTATAATGTTACCCTCCAAGGACGAAAGTCAGTTCTCTGAATGGCACTTTCTTTCGAGTAAAAATCGTTATCCAGAGCTGGCTGACGACCGTATAATACTAAATTCTTTTAAGAGCTAGAATATTTTCGTGGTGAACGTCCTTTTGCATATGGGGCTTATAAGGCAGTCAAAAGATTGCTGGGATGCTTTGTATTCGTACCGATATGCGATTTCTAATGATGAATCGGCACACGAAACAGCATTTTCCGTTAAGGATTCTCTTATCAGTTTGCCAAAATGAAGCGCATCAAAAGGCCGTTTTATTAAAGCTTCTTCTCATTTTCGAATGCAATTATTTTTAGTGATTACAACAATTTCGTCCAATACGGCAACTCGACGGATTCAAATATTCATATATTCCTCTTCCAACTGTTTCAGACTGAGTATATCAGGCATAAAACGTGCGTATAATGCAATCATCTCATATTTTTGCTGTGCACCGAATCTTCAAGTAAAAGGATTTCATAGAAAATGGAAGCAATTTTACATGTTGCTGCGAGTGAAACCCTGAACTAAATCTTGGTTGTTGTTGGGTGACTGAGGTTTCTGAAGAACACGGGTTAGGTCTTGAGATATTAACTCATTTTTTGAGTGAAAACGCAGTGTAGTCAAAATCGAAACAAAAAACGTAATAGAATAATATGAGTATACTATTATTTAAAACAGTCCTGGTCCAGTAAATTTCGCGATGGTTGGTTTCCCAAAATGATTCATCCTGTATTTTGTGTTTGCCTAAGCCCCCTAAACTCCTCTAAGCAAGTGCACACTTATTCGAAAGTCAAATAAAGACCCAATATGTAAACATACACGAAGCAATAAACCAGTACAGCGAACACTAGGAACGGGTAAAATGGGGTATCTGGAAGTTTAATATCGGATATTTGCACTAAACATTCACCTACATTTTTGTGCATGAATCTTTCAAGCTAATGCAGCAATGCACACTTTGAAATTTTCCAGCCGCCCCGAGGATCAGGACACGACCACCAAAAGAAATAGTGAGACGTGGGGAAGCCGCCCGTCTCCGATGTGAAGCCGAAGGGGACGAACCGATACAGATATCATGGAACGTCAAAGGCGTTCCTTTGAATGAAACTAATGATAGCAGGTATGAGCTTTCCCCGGTGATAAACAGTTTATAGCTGTGCTTAACTAGATCACGGAAGAATTTACAGGCATATCAACATTAAGAGAAGCTGCCCTCAGGGATGTGTATAAAATTCCTTTTATTCATAGATACTCCATTGAAAGCAAGCCAGGTACAGGGCCAGGTTCTCCAGCAGTATCTGAATTTATCATTCAACAAGTTTCTCAAGCTGATCGGGGTGATGTAGAGTGCGTTGCGGTGTAAGTATCCATCTATCAGTTTAGCAAACTTCTGCAGTATTTTGTTATCTATTTCATATCTTTTCTAACCTTATACCTTGTGTCATTGAATTTTTTTAGTAATTCATTTGGCCATGACTCGTTACGTGTCTCCCTTCTTGTTCAAGGTGAGATTTACAAAAAGATTTCCCCTATCGTACACATTTTTTTATGGACGATAAATTTCCATTATTTCATAAATCAGCCTAGTATTGCCATGTATAATTTTGAGGTATACCAACAGTGGGTCCTTTCACCGGGAATTATATTTACTCTCATTTCAGAGCGACCACAACCACCAAAAGAGTTTCGAGCTGTTGAGCACTCTAGCCGTTCTGTTGTGCTCTCATGGGCTCTTCCGACCTTGGATAATGATGCACACGTTTTGGATTACGTTTTGTCGTTTAAGGAGGATACAGGTTCGTAGATTTTTTGTCGTTATCTTTATGTAAGCCTTTTCCGGTGGACATAGATCATGCCGAAGCACACATTCTATCATGGCATGCCAAATCATAGTCAAGAGCACAGATATTTATGCATACATCCATAACTATAAACTAAGAACATGCTGGAAACTGATTCTTTAGTTTCAGTAGTTTTAGTGTCATTGTAGTATTTAATATAAAGCAAAGTAAATCTGTTTTCAGGGTTTTTTAATTTTTATTCTCAGAGAAAGCGTGTCTCTTGCTCATTGATGGCTGCAGTGAACACTGAAAATTTTATTTAATGCGTTTGAAACATTTATCCATGCTGAAAGACGCAAAAAAAGACTTCAGAGAATCCCTGAGCTTGCTCATAAAAGCACGAAAAATTATTAAACCTAAGCTTTTCCTTTGCTTCTTTTCCTTTGTATGTTTTTCTTTTCAAATCCCTCCTCTTATTCTCTATACTTTTGTGAAAACAGATTTCCGTACTTTCCCTTGCTTCTTTATGGAATACAAAAAAGCAAAATAAATTTTATAAAAAGGTGGAGAAGGATTATGTCCTGAAATTTTAATAAAATAGTGAATTCGTGCTTCTTATCATTTTTGCTTACACGTTAACCTTTTTATTTTGAAAGCACCTAAAACAGTTTTACAACAAGGTATTCCACTTAAAACTGGCTTTAACCAAGAAACATTGGGATACTCGTTAATTGTAAAATTTAAACTATGCACCAGAACGTTATCCTTTTCTTCTGGTTAACCTGTACTAAATGCTATACTATTTTGTATTACTAGTAACACAACTGAGCTGGCACTAGTGCCGAATTTACAATACTATAGCTGAAAACCTATATCTGGCGAGTTTTATATTGTGGTTACCTAACTTTAATGATTGTGTGAGGTATGACACCTGAAAATTGCGGATGCAGCGTAAAAGGGAACTTTTGTTTTGGGATGTGGAGGTATTTTACACAGTTTTCCGATACGGTTTGATTTGCATGATTCATTGGACGTGATTTCAACAGTATATTATAAAAGAAATCAGAAATATTGAAGCCCTCATGAGCGAATTGTCTCATATACAGGGTGCTAAGTAGAGCTAGTATCTTTTTTCAAGTTTGCTCACTGGTGGTGATGGTTATCCAATCATAATAGAACATTTCCACTATCTAATCTGGCGATTAAAATAACGCTTTAGTAGCATTTTCCACACCATTATCCCCCTTAGCGTGAAAATCTGGTTGGGAAGCGAGGACGGATTAAAGTTACTTGTGATGATGGATGTACTGATAAGAAGAAAGTATCTGTATGGGGATGAATGACTAAACGTCTACCTGTGTGCTTCTCACTCCAACATACATACACAAATACAGACTCAGCAGATTGAGCTTCTGCTTGCGTGCACACAATTAAGGATTTTTTATGAATCAAGATAGAAAAGAGTGATGAGGGGAAGTAGGAAAGAAGGGATTAAAAGGATGATGAAATGAGGACAATGAGGCGTTTGAGGAGATTCAAATAAGTGAGGGGCAGAATAATAGAAAGGAATTATGTCGAACTTGCATCCTCAAAAAAGTACCAACCTGGTTTTATCAATATAAATCCGCACCTACGAATTGATTTCTTGGAAAAAAAGTTTGCTAAGCTGTGCATATGTTATCAAATCTCTTCTCCCACGCACATGTCGTTTCCCGATGATAATTTGACGAAAATAAATGCTCTCAATTTAAAACAAACTGTACTAGACTACTTATGTATCTTGCTCAATTTTGAACTAAATTGTAAGTATTATTGTATCAACAACATACTATCAGATTTTTGTTGAAATTGAGTTGAAGATATATAAATTTTTAATCACATTATTATAATTAACTGCATTCTTGAGTCGCCGATAGTATCGATAATGTACATAATATTAGACTATACGAACCATAATTGACACTTTTCCAACCTAAATTTGTCCTTCACGTGTTTGGAACTTTGATCATTGACGGTCAACGGGTCAACCTACTACCGTACAATCTGACAGGCTATAGTTGTGAGTATATAATACAATCGTACGAAATTCGATGTAGGTGTTTAGTTGAACGTCATATTTTTTAATAAAAATAAAAATAACAAGGTCTGGATACTACGAAAACACAATATACTTAGCTGGTTTTGAAACCGACATCGCATAAGAACTCTTTATTATTTTTTCGATATAACAATAAAATGCTATTTGCACAGTCATACTGTATATTTTAAAGGCTATTATACTTTGATATATCAGGAAAATAGATTCATAAATTCAAAGTCCAGAATTCCAGACAAATTACATACACATAAATACCATGCCCAAACGTTTCTTTTGTCTTCACTTCGAGGAACATTCTAGTGACGTGTGTCCTTCACACAGCAGGATTTCATGTCGAGTAGAGAGATGTTTTTTTATGAACCATCATGGATTTGATTTGAAGTCAAATCATTTTGTAGACCTTACTTGAACGTATTTTTTTGCTGATCATAAGCTGGGCAAATGCAATATATTATATTTAGAAATCACATTAGATTCCTCAAAATGAAAGAGGGGTTCTTCAAAGGATAATGAAAAAAATAAGCCAGCTGCTATATTGTCGGTAAAATTTAAAGAGGCAGAACTATACAAGCCGAACGGAGTTTCTTCTCGTAAAAGGAAAACATGATATGACAGACAACGACATCATATATTTACTTATTCCAGTTCAGTAACCACGTTTCTTTTCAACTAAGTCGAACGAGACTTTTCCTACTTTCAAACTGTAGAGTTTATGGGACACGAAAATTTTGGTATGTAGACGGCAAAATATATTGCTTACACGAGCATTAAGAGACGTGACACTTATAATATCACTCATATAAATAAATTATACAACATATCTTAATTCTTTTGGCAAACAAAAATAAAATCTTTAAGACAAGTTTCAACTTTAAAATATACATGTTCTCATTCAAAATCAGTGCAAGCGAACTCGTCATTAGCTTTTCTGTATCTCTCTGTCTTTCGTTCGGTTTATAAACAACGTTGCTTCCGATGAGATGACTGTAATTGAACTTTTCGCTAATTTTTACTTTTTTAAATTCTGTTTTAAAGATCTTTGTCAACTAAATTATGCGATTTTATTGCTAATCACTAATTACATGTGAGTGTTGCACGCTAAGAATTACTGTTGGATAATTACTTATTCTTGATTACTGATTAGTGATTACAAAATGTACCGCTTGTCGTTCACTTGCAATAAAAGTGTAAATGCGGCGCTTTTAAAAGCATGCTCTGGCTATCAACAAATGCATACCGAAATGTTAATTCGTAGTAGTTTTTTTGCTAGAGTTGATGATATAAATTTTAACTAGGTACATGACCTGTTTTCACTACTAAACTCCATTTTGCTTCTGTATGATAATAGAGACTTGGAGTGAAACGACAACAAGGCGAAAATCCACTTCAGGGGATCAGAACTCTTTAGTTGTGAGTGGTTTACTACCTTCTGTCACTTATCACTTTCGTCTCCAGGCAAGGAATCAACTTGGAACTTCAGAACCCACGGAAGTTTTTGAGGTGAGACCCATTTAAAGAATCGGCTTTCAATGGCAGGCTTTTTCCGGGTTTGAAGTTGCAAATTAGCCGTCCACTTCATGTTTTGCGTTCCCAGTTTAATTAATTTTAAATATGTAGTTTGCTAGTTCTGAAATAATGAAAAGTATGTCATTCCTTTATGAAGAGTATAGTTTTCATGTAAAATGAAGTGGTGCAAAAATCTCGCTCATGTCAAAACAAAAACTTTGCACGCTTTTATTTTTTCCACTCAAAATCTCTCATGCTAATCTTTTGTGTTTGAAAAGATTCGCATTTTGTTTCATAAAGAGAACATTTTGTGTGCTTGCCCTTGTGGCAAGGGAAGTTTTTCATGTTATCTCACATGACATTTCAGACTACTTTTAAAAGACTGTACGGTGTCATTTCACAAGAGATTCTTTTAGATTGGAGTCCAAGGTTTTTGTTGTGATAATTTGAAGTTATGAGAGGTGACAGTCTAACAGGGATTTCTAACTTTTTCTCTAAACCTAATATTTCACGTCTTTGATATGAATGGCTTGCGAACAGGTTACAACAGAAGGTGAGCCTCCAAGTGGTCCCCCACAGTACGTGACAGTAGAACCTGTTTCCTCCACTGAGCTTCGAATATCTTGGCAGCCACCTGCGAGAGAACGGCGACACGGAGTCATTCTAGGCTACAACATTGGACTGAAACGAACCAGGTAATACGTTTGCTCACATTAGAACAATCTTCAATCTAGAGGAAAGTAGCTCTACCTGAATAAAACAGAATCTTCACAGAGGTATATTGTTGCATTGTCTATATGCCACAAAAGAAATCCTTAAAAAGTAATTTCCATGAACTTACGGTCGCTTTTCCAGTGCAGATACTGTCGTTTCGTATCAGAGCACTGGAACGGACAGAGTAAAATTATGTCAGACACTTGAACTCCACAGAGGATTTTGGTAATATTATAAGCGAAGAGATGACAATTACTTTGTCCTTCAAGTACGATCTTAGTAACTTCTGTGGTCAGTCAACTGACAAGAAAGCAGTATACAAAATCGGATAATCTATATTTCTTTATTTTGCTGTCAAGATTCATGACGATAGTGCAAGGACTACAAGCATAAAACAGGACTATTGTCATAATTTATTTTTTACTTTCTTGGACACGTAACTAAATGATTGGAATTTCTCGGACATGTGCGCACGCCAAATAATAGATAAAGAAGTATATAATATGAGCTTGATAGAAACGCTTACAACGACTGAAAGTTTTGAAACCTGAACAACAATGGTCGATCATCTTTATGAGAGCTCGCTTCACTTTCATTGCTGCTATTTATAAGCAAAAGTGGTCATTTAGAACGTGCCTTTTGTATCAATAACAGGATGGTCAACACTGGATATTTTTTCATGGTTCCTATATTTTGAGCCAAACATTGTGCACCACAGTCACGTTATAATGATTATCATAAAAAGTCAAATCGTTCGGGTCGAAGTTAGTATGAATAGAGGACGAAAAAATCAAAATCGGAACTAAATGCTGACCAGAGGAGGTACATAGCAAATATAAATAGGACAAGCACGATCAGTCGGGCTTAGTAGGATCTTTTGAGCCGGGATCAAGGATTGAAATCTTTGTAATGATCATGATGGATACTATCACTACACAGGAATTTCAAGAGACCAAATTTAGTGGAATGAATTTTTAGCAGCGTTTTGGATTCGCGAACTGACCCTCGGATTATCTGACTGTTGATGAACATACGTGCGATGCATATTTATGTCATCTGTGATTACAAAACGAACAATTTTGTTCTGGGTGATAGCAATCTGAATCGAACATGATTTCAGCTATTTTATGAGTTTCTGCTTGACTGAAATCACGAAATATTTCTTGCCAAACGGATCCCATGCGTATTTTCTATGTATCAATGGTTGGTTTTTATTTTGCTTATTTATGGTTTTGTATTGATGCTGGTTGTCCTATATTACGTGTCTCATGCAGTGAGGAAATCGGATTGTACAACTGGACAAGGATTGAAAATACTCATGAGGACACTTCATCCCTAGCCATATCATCATCCTCATCCACATTGTCCACTCTGTCAGGTACATCGTCGTCTTCCTCAGCTAGTGGCACCAGTGGTACAGGTCAGGCGGTTCCAGTCCTAAGTACAATTCTCAGCGGCTTAGAGAAGTTTACGGAATATGAGGTGGTCGTCCAAGCGTACAACCAACTGGGAGAAGGGCCTACAAGTTCCGCTTCTATTGCGGCTACTCTTGAAGATGGTGAGTGGATGAGCAACATATTCCACAATTGCACAAACTCAAGAAAATAAACCTGCCTAGACACGTGCATACGATAATGATGGTGTTTCAAGCCTACACCGTAGTAAAACGAAACAACATGAACAAGGAAAAATATCAAGCACTTTGTTAACTAAAAATATTATGTAAACAATCTTGCTCGAACATAGATCAATATTTATGTTACATAGTAAGAACACACCTTGTTATATCCATTATTTCCAATATTGCCAAAAAAGCCACAAGTCTTAAGCACCTTTTCCCAATCCCTTGAGAAAACAATAATAAAAGTAACAAAACACTGAATTGAGACTTGAGACATCCGTGTAGTAAAGTACAAAGTATCTACCCTGAGCTTGGAGAAATTCTGGTTCGGAAAATACTTCCTGCACGGATGCACGGTTTGCCACCAGATTCCAATAAAACTGCCGACTTTACACTATTTCTTATGGGGTATTTTTCTTTATTCTATATTGCACGAAGTTATATCCTCGGAGTAAAAACTATTCCGTATGAAACCCGTTCCTCTTATAATCAAGAATTTTCTTTTCTCAACTTTTCGTATTTCCCAAGATCCCAGCTGCGCATACCTTAGGAAATTGCATTGTTAGTTTCAAAAGAGCTATCAAACCATTCCAAGTCTATTTATTTCAAGTTATACATATAATAATAATAATATTTTGTAGCTATTTCTACACAAACAAATCTCACCAATTTAAAACCAAGTTAGTAAACATTTTACTGGGATAAGTTTTTTTTGCAAGGTCAAATAAATGGAGATGGTTTTTAGGGGGAAAAGATTTTGCCAAAAATGAAGTTGGTTTCAGTGAACACCATTTTATTTGCATTCGTAATAAAGTTTTTTCTTGGCTGTAGAAGCTACAAGCAGGAAAAGGCTGGGAGATAATATATGTCACCTTTTCATGAACAGAAGAAAAAAGTTTGTCAAACTTTTTATTTCCTCTGCTCTCTCGTTGTTCATTTGTATGATTGCATTTCCTATTTTCCCACATCTCATTTCACCGAGTAAAGGAAGCTGCAAGCTAGTTTTTGCGTCACTGCACAAGGCATGACAGAGGTGGAAAGCGTGCAAAGTTGTCATATAATAATAATAGTTTGTCAGAGTCAGAATACATTTATCTATGCATATGACCAACCACATTACATCAGATATGTAGTAGGGAAGCGGATGTCACGGTGGTTGTAAGTTATACGAAGTGCGGCGCGTAAGTGCCAGTGTCTATTAAGCGTTTGTCATTGTCGCAGCTTCTTTCTCTTTGTTCATTTCGTGTTGTCCATTGGGAAACTTTCTGTATCTGTCGCGCGCTTTCACACATACGATACGGTAGAACTAGAATAGAGGGGTAAAGGTGTGTTTCCAGTTTCCACAATAGTTTTGCATTAGCACGTACTTTTCAAGAATAACATATATAGAGCATTTACGAGAAAGTTGCAGAAATGAAAGAACTAAGAAAAACAGCTAGCAACAGAAACCATCTCATTTACTTTATGTAACACATTTACATCTCGCTGAACCGACGCTCTCTTTTCTCTCTTTTTCATAAGAAAGTGTGGTATAGGGTATAAATTTTAAGTCATTTTTAGGGAAAATTTTAAAACTAAAAACAAGAAAGGAGCGCACGTAAGAAAGTTTTCTAATTCGGATTCAAAGGGTAAAAGTTACACTTTTAACAAGGTGTACGATATGCCGAATTGCTACTGATCTGAGCATCTTATCTTCTATACTTTTCAAGTATATATCTCGGGGTTACGTTTTGAATTCTACCCTAGAGTACGAAGTATTTATATGGAACCAAAGGAATGAGGAAGGATCGTGCATCTTTGCTCCTAAAGAAAGCAATCATCTTGATAGCATACATGAGGGAAACGTGTTTGTTTGCGTTTCTACTTTTCATTTCCTTGTATCACATGTTGAATTTGCAAGGAAAGCTCCACAATAGAGAAAAACCCGCTATCAATAGTTTTTGATTAATTATGCACTTTCTATTTTCATATCAAGTACATATTATGCATGCGCGTTATTATGACTGTGTATATGTATGGTACATTTAAAAAATAAGTATCAACACAAGGGAAACTCATTTTCTTGGAAAAATTCGTTAACCATGTACAATGTAAGTCTTCGTAATATTAGTCACAAGAAAAAGTTAGACTTAAGCAATATAAAAGGAATTATAAGAAGGTGTGTTGTTATCTCTTTGCTGAGAGTTGTTACTATAATGGAAACGAGGCTTTCTCATATTTAGCTTCTTGTACAAAATTTGAAATTGATGATGACAAGTGAGTGAAAGTAAAAATGCTAATGATGATATTGTATGCCACTCATGTACGCAACAAGTTCCTGGTGCCGCCCCATCGGATGTCAGTTGCTCGTCTTCGACAGCTCATAGTGTCACCGTGAGCTGGGAACCCCCATCGAGGAAACACGCCCATGGGAATATTCTTTCGTACCGTGTTGTTCTTGAAGTGATTGCTGATGAGGATGAATTTCCTGTGTCTTATTACTTTTCCGGGACAAGTTCCACTCCCAGAACTAGCGGTGGCAGTGGAAACATAAGTAAGTCTGATGATACTTTCTGACTGGATAATTTTGACAGCCATTCATTTCACATTTGCATAAAGTGTAATTTACAAAAAAATTATATGCCTATAAAAGTGAGCAGAGTCTGAGTCTTCGTAGGCTTTTCAGGAAAAAACATTTCTGAACATTTTTCGTTACTCTTCAAAACAGTCAGAAGGAGTTCTTAAATTCCAGCATGCTCGTCTAGAATAACAAAAATAACTATTAGAATTTATGTTACGCTGCAAAATTTGTTTTTTCTACAAGAAACATTGAGAACAATGTAGTAGTACGTTGTTATTGCAGTTGCGTGTTGCAATAAAATTCATAAAGCGTGTTTGTATTCTATCTCCGTTTGTATCTGTGACAAGCACGAGGAAAATGTCATGCATAAAGTAAGCGAATTGTTTACGACCTTTCGTTGTTATTAGCTCTGCGACATGAAAAAAGTTGTCCCATGATAACGATTTTAGTCATACAAAGAAAACTCACAATCTGACTCTGTCAATGCTATATGCATATTAGAAAAAGTAGGCAACAGGAATTCTTTATAACTTAAACTGTGAGTACTTATTTTGAGTTTTGTGCTGACATTACCTCTTAACAAAAATGAGCGCATAAAATAAATAGCATTGTTCGACTGCGGTCGGGAGCATTAGATTAAAAGTTTGTTTTCACACAGTTAACTATTTCGAGTATTTTCTCACCAATAATGATTCTAAAGCTGTTTTCAAAGTGAGGGTATGTCAATCAAGTAAAAGAAAAATATTGCTTTCTTCGCATTCCAAGACACTGCTGCTAATGAAGTTGGGACTGGCGTTCCAATTGGTACAGTTTCGGGCATCGGAGGGGGTCTTGAGCTTGACAGTCGTGTAACAACCACGAGCACCGTTGTCCATGGGTTAACACCATACACGAATTATAGGTAAACCAAACTCATTAAACATCAATTTCCACCATGACTATGTACCAAAAAGTCGTTTAGTACAATTACTATGTTCACAAGGTACTTTTGATACAGTACAACAAAATATCTTGGTATCAATGCACGTCCTATTTTGTTTACCTTCCTTAGCATTTCAATCGCAGCAGCAACGGCCGTTGGGGATGGTGTCTTCAGTCCAACCATATTTTGTCGAACACTGGAATCAGGTGTGTACTCCATCTTGTATTTTAAGCCGTCATCTTCAATAATATTAAAAATTCTTGCATTACTATACCATCAGTTTGCCTAAAACCAAAGAACCCCATCGAAGTTTTGAGTTCTCGCCAATTTGTATTTTGAACTTTTACGGCTTTGCTATAACAAAAAGTAGCTTAGCTTTCACTATTACTGTATAATGCACTCCTGTCTGCAGACATGTCTTTTTAGTAAATGCAGAATAACGAACCTGAATAGTTGTTGGTGTATTTAATATAGCTTATATTTAATTTTATGCAACACGTTTACGAAGCAATATTATGTAAAATACTATTTAACCCCAAGTTCTTTATTTTATGAATTTTATTGCTTTTCATGAAAAAGAGAAAACTCGTATGTATGTAAAAAAAAAAGAGCGCCAAACTTCTCTTTACTGGCATTACAGCTGCATTTAATCACCATTTTAAAATGTCACGCTTATCCCTATCCGTCCTCAATATATTATGTATTATGTTCACAATGTAGGAAAAATTTACTTTAACTACTCCGCCTTCGACACACCAGCGACGCTGGAATGCACATGTGAAATATTTCCACATCGGAGTACTCAAATTCCCGATGAGATTCAGCCACGCATGGGACAAAAATAAGTTGAAAACTTTTACTCTGTGAAGACTGTTTGTTTTTAATGGTAAAATGTTGACCCTGTTTTTAGGAACGTAGTTGAAACGACAGTATGAAAGTAAACGAGTTAAGGAATGAAATATGGAACAGACATATTATTCCGATTCACTTTCTTTTAAGAGGAAATCTAGGATCCATTAAACACATGTTCTTCCACATTTCTATTGATAGAGGTTCCGTGAGAGAAAACTTACGTAGCTATACGTATTTTCTCCTTGGCACTGATATAAGTTTTAGCAAACTTGTCCCTCGTTTTAAATCTGGATCAGTTGGTTGAATATTATAGCAGGATGCTGCACACTGCAAGCTCGTAGTTCTTGTAAAATCCATAAAATTTAGCAGACATTATTATTGTTGCTGGAAGTCTACTGTGAAAACCGGCTGGATATCATCTCCAAAAAACTTTGATTGTACGGACGGATGTCAATCGCTTACTTACTGCAAATGAACAAACTATGAGAAGCAACTGCTATATTCTAGCTTCCATTGACTGTAGTTGTGACGACTTATCAAGAAAACGCAAGTTTTCAAACTTTTCCTGGATCATAGAAATAAAGCGAAAGTTTCTAACAAGAAGGTTATATCTAAATGGAGGAACAAAGCCAATAACCTTCTTGGTTTCTAATGATGTAAATCGACTAAAATCAGTTTAGTTGTCTAACTCGATGAGGATAATGCTGAAGTTGCATAAACCCGCGCTTCATCTCTGAGTACAAAAATGGCCATCCTATATAGACTGTTTTCAGCAAAAAGAGGAGGAATGCATTAGACAATTATTATATGCCACCTTAAATTTATGATATCGTTTTATTACTTTGTTTCCAGCTAAAGTTTCTTTCTTAGATAGAAGACATGTAGCATTTTGCACTCTCATAGCAATAGGCATTTGCTCTTATCAAAGAAAACTCAAGTGCGGGTGGATCTGAGAATGATTTTCCTGGATTGTTTGAGTTTCAAGGGCCATGTACTTCGATGTCGTGTAATATAGAAGATCAAGTTCCATACTGGGTAAAATGGAGTCAAATGTAAGCCATTGATATTTCCGTTCAAGCGAAACTAGAAAATCCATGGGAAAATGATGGCGTGTGGTTGTAGGAAGGAAGGAGATTCCAACGATATTCCCGTTTTATTGTTCATGTTCTGAGATTTTATACACCAGCCGAGATAAGTAGAATGCGTAGTAGAATGGAATGCCTGCACTGTTTTGCACGTGTTGTCTACGTTGAGCTTACTTAGAGATAGAGCTTTTCTCGGAAGCGTTTTTGCCCCAATCCGACTGCAATATTTTGGTAAAGTAGTAAAATAAAATGCCAAATGTTACTAGAAAGCAATAATTATTAGTTATCTGAAGATTGGGTTGTTGGCCTTGTAGTTTATGACGAAGATGCACCTTCAGCTAAATGACCACCCTTGCCATCTTTGTCGTTTTGTAGTGCCAGACTCTCCTGCAGGGATAAAGACGATGGCTGCCTCACCGGAATCCGTCATCGTCAGTTGGCAGCGGCCCAGAAATGAGAACGGACGGATTGTCAAGTTCCATGTATATATTCGTATATTGGATCATGGATCGAGTAGAGAGCTTCGCACGGTGAAGAAAACGGTACCAGCGTCAACTTGGAATTACGAAGTGACAGATTTGAAAAGGCGAGAAAAGTATGAGGTTTGGGTAACGGCTGAGACAAGAATTGGAGAAGGAGCCAGGAGCTCTTCCGTCTCATTTACCGCCTCTACCTCCGTGGGCAAAAATAGTATAAGTATGGCAACATTTCCTTTCTTTTTAAAATATTTTTGGATGGTATTTCAACTATGCCCATGAGCACCCATAGAAGACTAGATTTTTTTTCAAGTGAGAGCAGGAATATAATACATCAATTGATGAGAAGAATGTTATATCGCTTTGGAGTTCTTTCAACATCTTTTCATAAGTAACCCTCTGTATTCAACTGTCCTTCTGTGAAAAAGGATGAAAAAATTCTCATTTTTTTTCTTAGGAGAACGTAATCTAAATGGAAAACGGAAACGATTGGAATAAATAATATATTTTTTCATCGAAAAGGGCCAAAAAGGCTTTAATGACAGTTTGATGTAAAAATAGAGAAAAGATTTCGGGTTTCCTTCTTTTTTCTCTAGATTTTTGGTTTTTCTAAGCGTAATGTATGTACCCCTGAAGGTAAATAAACTCAGACGAAATCCTATATAACAGTATGTATTTTTTTTTTTTGTATTTTGTTCATTGTGTAGTTCCTGCAGGGATCATATCTTTTGGCAAGGTGATTGCTACTCCTTACAAGACTGAAGTTGTAATGCCATGCTTGACAGTTGGAGTTCCTGCTCCGATCGTAACTTGGAGGAGACGCGGCACGATCGTTGACCCAGCAAGGTGAGCACCCATGATGTCGCCTTTCACACCATCATAGAAAAGTACAAGGTTTTGTGGGCATAGCATAAAAAATGTAAGAGAATTGCGGACCAATGAAATGTCCTTAAAAGAAAAAGAAAAACCTCATTATGTCAACTCACTGAGTTATGCTTTTGTGGTGTCTTAATTACCGCAAAGCGATATGGCTCTCCACGGGGGCTTTACACATTTATTAAGAAGGTGGTTTAACAGGGATTCATCAGAAATGGCACAAATTCCTATTAGAATCACAAAAACGGAAAAGTTCCGTATTATTAAGGAGGAAACGTCAAATATTCTCTAATGCTAACAAAATTCAACCAAAAGAAAACTGCTACTACACAGCCTACCCATCTTTATCCGTATTCCAACCATGTAGTCTTTGCAAGGTAAATTGTTATTGTAATTTGAAAGAGAGCTGGAATTCAGAGGACCTGTAAAATTTGAAAGCATCGAACGACGAGATTGGTATTGTCACGAAACATGCGAAAGGACGACAGATTCTTGTACGTATAGTTTATATTGGTAACTGGGAAGAATGCACTTTTGTTTTACAATAGGTAGCAGAGATGCCTTTATTACATAGGACAGGTATTCTCACTCTCACTCTACATACATATTTAATTCCATTAAGGTAGTTGTGGACTGTCGCAATCAATACCAAGTTTCTTCCCTGTAGATTCCAGTGGTGCTTGTTGCATGTGCGAATCTCTCACGAAACCCAAAATAACACGTTCGATAAATATGTCACTCCCATCGCAATCAATAGATCTGTTGCTTTAAAAAAAAACTTTTATCATTTTGAAAATCCGAGAATATTTGGCGTCTCGAGATAGGAATATCTGTCATTTGAGACATGGAATGAAACTAACTTTTTTTTATCATATGGCACGCTGCGACGTACTTTTAGTGTTCCATATTACGCAACATAACATGTCAGGAAACGAAAAAGATGCGAGCTCCAACAAAACGAAGTTTTTTGTAGCCCCTTTCGGGTGAGAATATAAGTTGGATATCATGATAGAATTAGTGAAACCCTTTTTATTCCTTTTCAGTTTTTGACACCATGTGTGTGTTAACTCTATAGAATGTTTCTTGTACTCAGGGTGCCATTATGAAGAGAAAACCACTGGGTTAGCAAGTTGTAACTTACATGGACGTGGGAAAGAGGAGAGAGGAAAAAAAATTGGCTCAAAGTATGCAAAAAAAAGCAGAGACACATGTACCTACCGAGTAGAAATGTCATAAAAAAGGATAGCTTTCATGACATGTCATGCAATATCCTTAGGACATTACTAGTACCACCTGATGCCCGAACAGGACGAGATGTAATGTGATATTCATGTTGAAAAGGAAACTGGTGGAAAACGGAAGGTGAACATAGGTTATGGGAAAGGATCCTTCTCTTTGCATGGTTGGAGTTGTCGTGAACCTCTTTTTCTTGAGAACATAATGCCATACACTTCCAACACTGTGACAGAATAGTTACCATCATGATCAAAAATATTATTATGCTTAGTCGTTTGCTTGGGTATTCCTTCTGGCTTCAGTAGGGCTGCACATAAAATTTTCTATAAGATCCTCCGACTCCATTTACGATGGGTCAATAGAGATTGTAAAAAGAATACCATGTGCATCTGAAATCGGGGAAAAAGGAAACGCGTTGACTATTTTACGGTTTCACATATGTTTGCAAAACAAGTTATGCGCGTTGTATTTGTGCTAAAGACGTTTTGTAAAAAACATACTTTGGAAAACACAAATTCAAGCTCCAAAATTTTTAATGAATTACATGATTAAAATATCAATAACTAAACCGTTTGAATTTTGTCCATTCTGTACAGCAACAACAGATACGTTATTAACAAAGACAATACTTTGCTCATCAAAAGCGGTCAACGGAATGACAACGGGAATTACACCTGCCAGGCGAAAAATCCCGAAGGCTTGGATCAAATTGTTTACGTCTTACATGTACAAGGTGAATATGAAATCCTTTGATTTATATACAACATACGGAGCAATTCAAATATTATTCGGCTTATTTTTAGTACCATACTTTTCTATTCAAGCGATGATACGAAATGCGACAATGCGATTTCGTATAATGTTTTACTTGTGCATTCCACATATGAGCAACATGAAACTGGCTACTTACCTTCCTTATATGCTTGTTTTCCCTGTTCTTTTCGTTTGAAATCGGAGAGTTACTATCTCTAAAGTATGTATGTTGTGTGCAAAATTCATTTAGTTCCTCCTGCATCCCCGCTTTTACATCCAACCGCCGTCACCGCGAATTCCGTACGTCTTCAATGGAAACAAGGGGATAACGGTGGGTCTCCAATCCAAGAGTTTATGCTAAATTACCGACCTGTGGGAGGGGAATGGGAAGAAATCATGCTAAGTAGAAAGTTGTCAACTTATGTCGTGGAAAAGCTGAGCTGTGGGAGGTCGTACGAGTTCTTTCTGATAGGTGAGTGAAGTCTATGAAATGTAATTAAAAGTGCTAATGAGCTTCGTTCAGCACGGTCAACCCTGAACAAAGGCCAGGATAAAGCGAGCCTTTTGTTGACAAAGCTATTCGTTTTTGCAAGAAATTCATTTGTCACTTTGTCACCTCTTTTTGGCTTCAGTGTGAACGAACGCTTTGTTCATTGCTTATGCATACATTGTACATGCACTCGTATACGAACAGCCTTGTATATTTAAATTATTCAATGTACAAACTAATTGAAGCTTTTAATCCATATGAAATATAGGATATAACAAAATTGGTAGTGGACCTGCTAGTGATACTATTTCAGTAACAACAAAAGGTTCACGACCGCCGAAACCTACAGCTGCTCATTTCCTTCAGTCAAATTCATCGTCCATTACATTAAACTTGGCTGCCTGGAATTCGTCAGAGTGCCCAGTAACAGGCTTCGTTGTGGAGTTCAAGCCTAAATCGTCAAGCGTTTGGAGCTTAGGTATGAAAATAACTTACTCAAACTTAAATATGTTTTTGGAATATAGCTTTTATTATATTAGGATAGAATTTTAATTCTTTTTGTATTAGCGGTAACTTATCAATTATCAAAATGAATAAAACATTGATCGCAGTGAGTTGGGATGCTGGGAATTAGGGGCCCAGAGTACAGCTATAAAATGTTTTATGCTATTACATAATATTAATTGCTTTATTAAGAGGATTACTACAAGAACGCATAAAAACGCGTGTCGTGTTTAATGGATATTCACTATTTTCTTTTTCTATTCTCTCTTTTCATGCATTTCTCCACATGGCTGGTGTGAAACCCCCAACTTGGTTCTCTCATTATCGCGTTCGTTTTCTTCTCTATCCCCATCTGGAAATTGTCGTCGGTGATAATGTCTCCCTTGCACACATAAAGTACGACAACAAGGCGATGTTTCCAACGGAATTGTAGTTTCCTCTGCATTGGGATCGTCTTCCTCCTCATCCTCTTCCTCCACTGTTTCCTTCTCGTCATTGTCATCTTCCCAAGTGGGAGCCAATATTAAAAGGGTCCAAATTAATGATCTCACGCCCGAAACGGATTATATCATCCGTGTAACTGGGAACAATGGAGCTGGAAGTACAACCGCTGAGTATGAAATATCAACTTCGCTCGTTAAAGGAGGTAACCAAGCTTTTTCAAACACAAATATCTTTTATATAGCAGAAACCTCCATAATATTATCGTGCGAGAGTGTGTGTTTTGCTGCTCCGCCAGTCCACCACACCAAAAGAAGTCCAAAAAAGAAGTAGACAGGACAAAGACAGTATTTTATAGCTTGGATAATATGTATAGTACAAAACACAGTTTTCACACTTTCACCCTTCATTTGTATAAACATGACCGTGTTGTTATACATTATACCGTATAACTCGATGCATCTTTTGTTCTTTTGTTTCTCATTATTTTTTTCACTTGTTCGCAACTCTCTTTTGTGTCGAGGTTCTCACTTTGGATGATTTTATTTATTCTTTGTCCTTTCCTGTACTCCCCTCTTCTGTTTTATGAGGCTAAAAGTTTTCTCTGGCTTTTGTTTCTCGGTGACTTTACTACTTTCATTGGTTATTTGGTGTAGACTGATGTATGGTTGTGTACGAGAAAAAAATGGTCTTTGAAAGTGTACCAGAAAGTTTGCACGAACACAGACGTAGAGAAGTAACTGTGAGCCTATGGCAGCTTTATGTATTACACATACTTGTTTGGATTGCCTTTTACTAACTAAGATTACACTCGCGTCAGTGAAAAGTCTCAACAGTGTAATAATGGGCAAACAGTGTGAAATAGAACAACTTTAAACAGCTTTCCGTTTCCTTGTTTTTCCGGCAAACAGTATGAACAGAAATGTGTCTTTCGGAAGTGCAGCATTTTTGTTTCCTCTTGTTGCACTAACGCAATGATTGTTGTATGTACTTTATCCAAAAAGAGGGACACGACAGACAGTTGGTGATACAAAATTAAACTCATTTTTTGAGAAAAGGTCCATAGATGGACGTTGCCGGCCTTTTAATTAAAATGTAATGCAATTGTCCAATAACTGGTTTATGGATGAACTCATTTTATTTTAAATCCCAGTGAAGGGACGAAAGTATCTATTATCCGAAGTGACATTTATGTCATCATCAAAATTTGACAGGTATAGGGCGGTCTAGATGAACATCAACGAACGTTTATCTATCAGATGTGGTATTACTAAACCTAGTTATCGATGTTCATGTTTAAACTGCCTTTGCTTTTGTATGTCATCAGATATATTGCGAAGTAGAAAGGCCATGGGGGTTGCGGATTGTGGTATCCTCGCAATCTCTGTATCAGGTAGTCTTCCTGGTTGTTGTGAAGTTTATGACACATATTTTCCCGTGAGACACGTTCTACCGTAGTATTCACACTCTTTTCTCCAGCCAGCTAATCAAAATGGTGGCATAACTTATTGTTCTTATAAATCAAATAAACATAAGCATAATTTATTTATGTTCTTTGAATTTTCGGTCTTTTTGTTGCAATAAAGCAATAGATTTTGATTCACAACAAATAAGTAGAGAATCGATTTATGTATTCACTTATAGGATGTCCAACTTGGAGTCATATAGCCATTTACCTTTGTTAAACTTGAAATGCCAATGAGTAAAAACCTTCCTCATTATGTTCGCTTTTTACAGAGTCTACACTAAGGTATAATAAACTAGAATCCTAAAGTTGTAAGATCTCTTCGCTCAAGATACCACTCAATCCGATTCCAACTTTCCTAGTAAATACTATCCTCTGGAATTAGCAAAGGTAAAATACAATTTTTGAAAACCTTCTTCCGAGTAAACAACCTTTCCATATTTCCCCGGAAGCATGTATCTGTTTATTTACAAAGCACGTTTTCCTTTTCGTCGTTTTCTTAAACATCGGTTAAGAACCAAGTTAAACGTATTTTATTCTCATCATCTTTTAAAAAGCAGATCTCTCCGGTTCTCCAGAAAATATAAAGGACTCTCAATCCAACCTCTTCCAACCCAGACTGAAGTTTTTCTTTTTGTATTATCTCCTCTCTGCGTGTACTTTATATCGCCTCCACTTGAGTCAAGTCACCAGAGCCACATATATTATATCTCTTGTACAAACTCAGAATCTGTTATATAAACACAGAAAGTATGCAAACTTGAAAGTAGGTATATCTGTCTACCTTAGTGGTCCCTCAAGACAAATATGCGAGAAAAGTGGTTAAGTTGTCGTACTTTTCCCTTTGCGTTTCTTTGCAAACTTCTTTGGTTACAACACATATCTCTCCAAGACTGCTTTCTTCTCCAGCGACAGCAAAACGATTTTGTCTGTATATATATTCAATACTAACATTTTGTTTAGTATTTAGTGTAAAAGCAAATACTTTTATGGTAGAAATTTTGCGAAAGACGACAATCCATATGTTCTTTCCTTCCCTTCATTGCTATCTCTAGAATGAAGCTTATTTTTCGCATGTTTTTTTTACCTAAGAAAGCCTTTTAGAATTTTTTTCCCGTCCTAATATCTTACTCAAAACTTACACGATAGAGTACTACAAGAGGGAGAATAAAAACGGAACGAGAGCTTAACCACTCATGCCAGCTCGCTTTTTTGTCCCTTTCTTTTAGAAAGCCGTACTTTAAAAAATGTGAGTACTACAAGGAGCAGACTATCAAAACTCTTTTTTCCCTCAGACTGTTTGTACTGCTAACTACTCATGACATTTTGATGAAGACCAAGAGCAAAACCGAAATATGGTGATATTCTTATGCTAAGCCAGTTTTTGTAACGTAATCGTCATCGCTTTTAACACGTTTTCTTGTGTGAGTAGAAATATGGCGGTAGCAAAACAGATAAAAATCCTAAGATCAGAAAGATTCCCATTGTTGTGTCATCTCCTCCATAAACCGGAGAAAAATCGCGATATACATGCTCTTAAAGAATAAAAATTTTGCGATATATTTCAGCTTTCTGCATAAATATTCTTGATACTTTATTCGTAAGTACGCAGCATATTTCAGTCAAGCCGTAAACGAGCATGAGTTTTCCTCCCGTCCCACTGTTGTTAATGGCTAGTTGTGAAGTTGGTGGTTCTTATGAATTTATTATTCATGCTGTTTTTATACTTTCTCCTAAACATCTATACAATCTATTCACAACAAATTCAGCAAGAAAACTCCTTTCTGTCTAGTATCCGGTGAAAGACTATATTTTTTAGGATGATGAATGAAACGACCAAACGAGGTGTATGCCTATTCAAATGCATGTATCATTCTAACGCAAAGCCTTTTCTTCAACTTTTCTCTCTATATTTTGCCCGGTTTTACACTGCACATCATCACGGAAAGAATCGTCTTTGTAAGCCGATATAGTGTCCTCTGCTTACAAACATGTCTAAAACAGTGCTCAGATAGGAAGTATCTATTTTGCCTAGTTTCCCATTACACCATGTACAGGGAAACAAGGGCAAAAGCTTTGGTTCAAAACGGAAAACAGTTGGGAGGAGAAAGATAGGTTAGAAAAGATGTAAAGTAGAAAAGTTTTACGGTGGCACAATGTTCAGTACGAGTTCCTTATACTAGATATGTCAGGTTTATATTCATGTAATAAATTATAATTCCCTAGGGCTTACGTCAAACAGTTTCAACTTCAACAGTCGTTCTCGAGGTTCCTCTTCTTCCACCGGCACCAGCAACAGTGGCACGAGCTCAGCAAGTAGCAGCAGCAGCGGTGGAGATCGTGACAGGTCTTCCAGCGATGGTGGAGACAATCTTGCTTTTTATCAAGACATGCATATCATTTTACCCATGGTTATCTCCCTACTGGCAATTATCTCCATGTCCGTCAGTGCTCTCTACTGTTGGAGAAAACGTAAGCGCTCCCTTTTTCCTTGTCTTCTTCTTTGATGCTTTCTTGCATAGTTGCTTTCTTTTTCGTTTAGAGAGTATAGCACCTACAACATTGACATGGGAAAGGCATCAGGCTTTTTTTCTCATTTTGCTTTCGTTTCTAGTCGTGCATTATGGGGTCATGTTTCACTTCCAGCAATCCAGAAAAAGCCCTATTGCTTTTTTCTTGCAGATTCATTCAAATTGATGAAGAGTAAGTAGCTGGTTAGGAGCACGCAAATCAATGAAGTTCTACCCTTGTACAGATTGCAAGTTTGTCGAAATGAAACTTTATTCAAGTCCTGAATCGTTAAAACAAACATCAGAAAACCTTTTTCTACA
The DNA here is from genome assembly GCA_019593645.1 of Akabosia matsudoensis. NCBI lineage: Eukaryota > Metazoa > Arthropoda > Collembola > Entomobryomorpha > Paronellidae > Akabosia > Akabosia matsudoensis. Next base: position 46,207 of record VICI01000229.1, read on the forward strand.
CAATATCAACTGCCAATATTTTGTTCTGTTGGGAATATGCGTGTTCCGGTTCCAGAAGGATTTATAATACGACTTTAAATCGTTAAACGAACAAAACAATATACCTTCCATGACGTTGTATTATGTGGCAAAATATAGCGACTCCAATTATTATAGCTTACCACTGATATTATCAGATATAATAGATTCTATTACTTTTTCTTTTCAATGGAACGTTTCCTGTAATCCTCTTAATTTTAGTTTAGTAAATAATACGCAGAATAAACAAAGTTTAAATTTGCAATTCACATCAATTCTATTCAGTTGTGGTAGAATTAAACTTCAAAACTGATACAATTCGTGCGGATAGATGCTGAATGAAAGGCCTTAATATGACGTTTGATTTTCTCTTTGATTTTGAGTTTTAGCGACCTAAATTTTACTTTCTAGATGATAACGATGTTATAAAAGTTTGTCTTGTTTGTATTAAAGTTAATCCTGCATCATTTATCACTCGTCAGTCATCATTCATCACTGTCCACGATTGTGTCTCGATCATAGCCTTATTACCAGTAGGCATCGTTGTTTGCGAAGTTTCAAATGCATATAAAAAAAACACTACATTGTGCTACACTAACGAAATGTTCAGTTGAACATGCTATTCACTAGTTCAGATACTATATAAACCTAGACTCGTTAACCCAATTCTGTACAGAATTAATTAAAGAGAATGCATTCGAAAACTTATTATAATAAAGATTTTCAACTAAGAAAGCTTTTCCTGCCGACGCACAGTAAAAGTACTTTTTTAAAACTTTTATAGGGACTAGTACAACATCATCTTCGCCGGAAGTCTCATCCAAGCCTGCAAAAGCGTTTACGTTTCGGCGAACAGACGGTGGAGGGGGCCTTTTTGGGGGACTTGCTACTGATGCAGGCGCGAATACGCTTGGGCTTGATCGAGATTATACGATTATCCGTGAAAAGTACATGTCCGATTGTGATCGGGTCCCAGGTAAAAGATTGTAACGGCTGTATTTTATGTAAATGAAAAAGTAGCTTTTTTTGAATGGATTAGCAAACCAAATCCTGAAAACATAATAAACTTAATGAATAGTTCATAATTTTCTTCGCTATTCATGATTGAATTATTGTAGAAACGGCGGACGACATCTACCCCTATGCCACATTTCATTTGCCATTGAAAGAGAATATGACTGAACAAATTGGAGACGGGTATTTCGCAGCCACAACGATAGGGCAGTCCGCATCGCCCAGGCTGTCAAACGCAGATACGATGCCAATTCGCCACGTAAGATCTATTTTCTGTTATATTGCTATTTTGAGCATGAAGACATATGTTTTAATATGGAATACGGAGCATTCAATGCTATTGTCACAAATTGTACGGAAAGGGCTCGTTGGTGCCTCTCACAAATCAGTCAGTTCTTTCTTGGAACATCCCTTATGAAGTAGTAGTAATATCTCAGTAGTGGTTCCAGTTTACTGAACACTCTACGACAATGCACGTTGCAAGTAGATTGCTAATGCTGTCAGTGGCCTTTCACGGTTGAGAGATTTGGAATACTGGTGGACTGAACTGAATATTGTCGAAGCGTTATGTATTTATTTACTTGAAATCGGCCCACCAATCAAAATATAGAGAAAACTTCATAATATTTTATCATTATTATCATGTATTATGATTATGAGAGTATAAAGAAGTTCATTCAAATGAAAAAAGTCAGTCCTGATAAATAATGACACAAATTTTAGCATCTCTCATCCTTGCCATATTTGAGGAAAATAAATAAAGAACGTGAAATCTAATGCTTTTATTGGTTGGAATTTGTATGCAAACAAAATTTTGATGTATTTTTTTCATTTTTCCACCAATATTGTCTACCAAAGTTTATCGAGACGCGTTCTGAAAAAAGTAGGACCTTGCGTTCATTTCTTGTCCCGTTTTCTGTTTTCTGTGAGATGAATCCTAACAGGGAACTTTATTTTTCCTCGAAAGTACATAGAATTTCCAGCAAGTCTGGTGTTGAAAGTGTTTTGATGCATGCACAACAGTAATGGAAAACGCAAACTGTTACTGAGGTTCGATAAAACCAGCAACTCGACTTTTCTCTACAAGATTACTCCTATCCCTTCCTGATCTCAAGTCAAAACCAAATATTCTCGGGACTCATTCAGTCTACGCGAGAATTCATTCATAGTTGGTGAAATCCAGTGAAATGTGCGAATATTCCTTTATGTACACGAGTACTCAGCATATCAAAGTAGGTACTTGTGTAGATCCGCGTTGTTGGGGTTTTTTTTCGCGAGTGTGTTTGGAAGGAACTAGTAGTTTGCGATAGAGGAAAGTTTATATCCGCAGAGATGGCAAAGAGAGCAAACAAATCTAATCGAATTGAACTTTCACAATTTCAGTAGTCTTCAAGTGTTACATGGTTATATAAACACACAAGTACCTTGATGGATAGAAAATTTTGAGCAGATTCATTGTGCATAATGGAATAACGAACTCTTCTTTGTGCCAGTGGCGGAGGTAGTGGTTTAAGTATAAAGAGTAACAGCGCATATAGATAAAAAATGTATTTAGAAAACTCGGTAGAAAATATTGTAAGAATGAACATGAGTTTGAGAAATAAGTATGGCATATAATATGCA
>VICI01000230.1:0-48693 GCA_019593645.1 Akabosia matsudoensis
CGCAAAGAATCGTCCTCCACAACATCTACATCCGACTGTGACACCGTATGTACTTCACTCAGCCCTCCGCCAACATTTTGAGATTCATTAGAAAATAAAGATTCTTCGCTTGAATGATGATGGAGAAATGCAGGGACTAAATTGTTGAACGGATACGTTTCTTCGGTAGACGTCTCGTGCTCGTGAAGTTCATTCTGGGCTGTGTCGTCACCGCCACATGTTAAACTGACAGCTTGTATACTCTGCAGAAGCTCCTGTTCCACAAACCCATGATTGATATGGTACTCCTGATTTTGAAAGTCGCTCAGAGTCAAGGTCACAGTGCTAACTCCTTCCTTGTCACTGGAGGAACCTTTTTGCTCAGCGGATACAGCCGTTTCCGGTTTCGTTTTCAGCTTCATTTCGCCTTCAGGCTCAACTTTGACGTCTCCGTTGTCCAAAGACGGAATTTTCGATAAGCTTTCGCAAATATCTTGCTCATCAGAGGATTCAGGTTTAACGGACAACGATTTTCTTTTACCTTTAGCTGGTCTTGCGAAAGCTGTTCTATTCCATTTTCGTCTTTTCCGCCTTTTCGAGCCGTCACTGTTGTCCTCCGCGACAGCATTGGCTGGTGTGAGGGATTGATCATCTGAAGTGGCTGCTGACACACTCTCACAATCAATTTGTGAGGGAGGGTCGATGATTACAAAGCTGACAGTGTCATCCTGCACCGTGAGAGCCTCCAAGATAAGCTCTGGCCGTGTCAGAATATCATTTAGTGGATTACCTTCAGAGTCTGACGACAAAGTTACTTTGTTTTCTGCAAAGCTCAAAACTTTCGCACTTGCTAGCCTGGTCGGACAGTTAGTAGCAGTCTTATCGTCACCTTTACAGGTTAAAGACGTTCCAGGTACATTTAAAGTAGGTGTTTGTTGCTTGGCATTGGGTCCTTTAGGACTTGCAGGGAGGACAGTTGGTATAACTAATGGAGTGTTCTTACGAGGAAACACAGAAGGGACGGCGTCTGTACAACACATTCAAAACCAGTCATAAAATCAGATATTTTTCTTGTTTGCCTTTTAATATCAAACGAAAATTCTTACTCGATATCAACCTCGCCCTTTTCTTCGCATCGACACAGTAATCCTTCTTCCGAAAATGCCTGGAACAGACCCGTGTGTATCTCGGGACGACTCTGAAGCTATCCGGATTGTCTAAATGTGGAATGATCGCTTGGACCCATTGATCCCGAACATTTTCCTTTGTTGGAAACTTATGATAGGACAACCCCTTGGCTTCCAGCACTCTCACACTCATTCCGCATGATGATACACAACATCGATGCACCATGATAATTCATCAACCAAATAAATTTTGTAGTCACGACTAATCTCAATCTCACTCGCACTCCTAAATCTGAAATTATCTTAGCGTCACAGGTTTTGCCTCGTCGTCACCTTATCCCTCAATCACATTGTCTCCACAATCCGTTTTGATCTTCAAATCATTGCCCTTTTTAACAAAAACAGGCTCCCATCCACCTAAATACAACAAACAGAAACCATTGTCTACAAACTGTCAGCATTCTCATGTAACTGATAACCCCTTCAGTAAACTTATCAAAGCCATTTCATCATTCCCTCCTTTAGTTCACAAACTCCCACAGGTTCTAGACTCTTTTAATTACCCTTAAAAATCCTAATTCTACCCCACAAAGTTAACTGGCAAGTGCCATTGGTTGTGGGTTAAGGGTGAAGTAATCACTTAGCTTCAGCTTTAGCTTATCTCATATCCAACAAAAAAACATTATCGTAGTAACTTCCCGCTCCACTCTGATTCAAACGGAGACTAAACTTGCTCTATGTCTTGCTACTGTCCGAGTTGATATCGCTATGAACAAAGACATGACAAAAGGTAAGAGTGTGGAGTGTGATCCTCATGATTTTGTTACCATAACATGTCCGAAGATTGGGTCAGTGAATGGAGGTCAGTCCACAAACGACCTTTGTAGTGACCTGTGTTATGTGTGTCCCTCGCATTGTCACTAGAGTAGAAAACTGCAAAGCGTAAAAACTGCATAAGCACAAAAAAAAACTGACATGGGTCGCGGGGTTGTGGTAAGGGGCCCGTTGCATGTAGGGATTATGCGACAGGTTTTGAAAACGGCTATATTGAACTGGTAAACGGAATTTGCACTGAACACGTCTGTAAAGACCGATTCTAGAACGTTATACGGAAAGCTGGTTCTGCTGAGCACCTTTATGGTCACCCATCACAAACGGCAAAATATTAATAAAACCCTTATGTATGCTTTCCATAAGTAACGAGACGGGTTCGCATGCTTACAACCATGATGCGCTTAACAAACGCAAGAGAATGTGATTGATGTTTGTGAAATCATGTCATGTCACACGCCTGCTCTTTAACAAACAAACGTGACTACCAAATCTCCAGTCCGCATGTTGAAGTTTTTCTGCGATTTCGTAATAACGACTTACAGAAAAACCCAACGATTTTATAAAGTTGCCTTCGCAACTTAATAATCGATATATTGGTAAGGTTTCAAGGAACATATTTGCCAAATTTCAACTCATTTGGTCATGTGTTGTGACCTAATGAGTGTGGTGCAAGACTCCGCTGTGTTGCATAAAATGTCCGATTCCACAAATTGGCGGAAGTCTCCAGTCGCAGTGGTCAGAGCAACATGTTGATCCCAAAAATAAGCATAAGCAAAGATGTAAAATCCATACAAAGAAAGTGAGTACATAAAAATCCATTAGAAACGGTGTAGACCACTGGGATGGTACAAGCGTTTGTGCTTGGATTAACCTGTTCTTGAGTCGAAAATTTGTTAATGGTTTACATCGGGACGGTCGGGAAGTTGAGCTTTTGGCATCTATTTTGAGAATATAGCTGAGCGCGAGATTTAGTTTTCGTCACCGCTAACGAGGACTGTGTTGTCAACACTTTTTCGGATTGCACTTATTTTCACCCTTCGCAGTTTTTCAGCAAAGTGGGAAGACTAGTTTCGAGAATTTATTTTGGAAGCAATTAATTTAAAACGTTTAAATTAAAGTACAATTTTGTTCGTAAAGTTGAGCTAAATTGGTGATTAGTTAAATATGGCATCGTCGGCGCACAGCAAGAAGAGAGTCTAGTTATTACTATGATAGTAAGTGAGATAACCGGGCGTCCTGTAATTAAATTGATTCTCAACAAATAATAAATGTTTTTTATACTTTAGGTGATATTGGGAACTACTATTACGGACACGGTCACCCAATGAGGCCCCACAGGATAAGGTTGGCACACAACTTGCTTTTGAATTACGGATTGCATCGGAAAATGCAGCTTTACGTGAGTTAAACATATGTGAAAATAAGGAGTAATTAAAATTTCATCCAGTTTTTCGTTTGTGTGAAAGTTTAATGGGGATATTTTTTGATTATTTTTATCAGCGGCCTCGTGTAGCAACTGCCGAGGAAATGACAAAGTTTCACACTGAAGATTACATTCGCTTTCTAACCAGTATTCGTCCGGATAACATGAATCAATTCAAGAAGCAAATGCAACGATGTAAGATTTAAAATTGACATGATATTAAAACTGGATTTTAATTGATCTATATTTTGTGTTAAGTTAATATTGGTGACGAATGTCCCGTGTTTGACAACCTGTACCAGTTCTGCCAAATCTCAGCTGGAGGAAGTATTTCCGGCGCTGTCAGACTGAACAACCAATTATCCGACATAGCCGTTAACTGGGCTGGAGGTCTTCATCACGCCAAGAAATCCGAGGCCTCTGGTTTCTGCTATGTAAACGACATTGTCCTCGCTATCCTCGAACTGCTCAAATATCACCAGCGGGTCCTCTACGTAGATATTGACATCCACCACGGTGACGGCGTCGAAACCGCCTTCTACGCGACAGACCGTGTCATGACAGTGTCGTTCCACAAGTACGGGGAATTCTTCCCTGGAACTGGAGACCTTCGAGATATCGGAACTGGAAAGGGAAAGTACTACGCCGTCAACATCCCCCTGATGGAAGGCATTGACGACGAGTCCTACGAAAATATTTTTATCCCAGTCATGACAAAGGTCATGGAAACCTACCAGCCCAGTGCGATTGTCCTTCAATGTGGCGCTGACTCTTTGGCTGGAGATCGTATAGGCTGCTTCAATTTAACCTTGAAGGGGCACGCCAAGTGCGTCGAGTTTGTGAGAAAGTGTAATGTACCGTTGCTGCTTCTCGGGGGTGGTGGGTACACCATTCGAAACGTGGCGAGGTGCTGGACGTATGAAACTGCTGTCGCCGTGGGCACTGAGATCGTCAACGACCTCCCATACAACGAATATTTCGAGTATTTCGGACCCGACTTCAAACTCCACATTACCCAGAGTAGCATGGCCAACCAGAACACTCCTGAATACCTGCACAAGATCAAAACGCGTGTGTTTGAAAATGTCAGAATGTTACCGTGTGCACCTGCCGTTCAGATGCAGGCCATTCCTGAGGACGGAATAATAATCGACGACGCTGACGAATATGACAAGGTGAATGCAGAAGATAGGATTCCGATAATGGCGAGTGATAAGCGAGTCGCACAGGATAACGAGTTCAGCGATTCTGAAGATGAAGGTGACGGGAGGAGGGATCAGATGAATTTTAGCGAAAAACCGAAACAAGCTGTGCAAGTGGTAGGCAAATCCTCAACTGCGACCCAAAATGCTGACGAAAAAGAAGACAACAAAGATGCTGATGTTATAAAAGAAGACAAGCCTGAGGCAGAGAGAAAGGAGAAGAACGGAGGCGATTTGAAGAGTCCCAAGGACTCGGAGGCTAAAAAGAGGAATGCTAAAAGACCCGAACCTGACGCAATGGAAGCTGACGTGGAAGAAGGGGAGAAGAAAGAAGGTACCGCTGAGAACGAGGTTAAAACTTAAAGTTAAATTTGATGTGAAAATCTTTTTAATCCTATTGTTAGTTAAAGACCGCACTTTTTTCATCTACTTGTATGTTTTATTGTTTTACAACTTACCAACAAATTTTCCTATAGTTATCTCATTTAGCTTGTGTAGAAGAAATTAACATTTACTTCTTGTATGACAACTAAATGTAATTTAAATGTAAACTGGCTCATTTCACTTTTTATCATGATATTGTCTTTCAACTTTTAACCCTTTCAACATTCCTTCATTCAGTCTTCGTTTATCAATGCGTTCCGTCGTCCCTGTCTTCTACTAGGTTACGGTAGTAGCAAGAAATGTGTTGTTGTTGTCACTTGAATGGCGATGATAAGTCAAACCACTATAAGTTTACCCTTTATTATGCTATGTTCGTCACAGTGGTTCATTTATTATTGTAAGGCCGGTATATTTTGATAATATAAAAAAATTTACATTGTTTTGGGTCGCGAGAAATGACATATTTCATTCGCACATCCTGATACTCATCATCTTACACAATTTGGAGAAGCACGTTTAGAGATAAAGTTCGAAACACGCATAGCGACGTCCTTTTTAAAACTAAAGATAAGCAGCATATGCACGGACCTTAAATCGTTCATCAACTGGCGAAAGCTATACGTTATAAAACTGTCTTAAGTCTCTATGTCTGTTATCGCGAAATTTCAGAAACACTTCAACATACGGACTTCGGCTTTCGCGCACATGTTTTTCTACCAAATATGGCAGTCTGGTGACACGGTTTCAGAAAAATCGGTCGCTCAATGAATGCTTTATAGACCACTTATTTATTTATCCTATCATGAATCACTGGATTAGCGCATTATTGTGAAAGGAGTTTGTTACTCATGGAAATGGTGCATGAGCGTCATATTTAGGGGCAAAAATATCATTATTGCGTATTAGGATGGATGGGCAGTATTTTGTATTTCTACATTGTAGGACTTGTAGAAGCACGCCTTACAGATCTTCCTGAGGATGCGTTGCAAAATCGGAACGATTTGTTTTTCAACGAAAAACTTCGTCATGAAAATAAATCCAAATCTTTGGTGAATAATAAAGGGTGAAGGGTATATATTATATATACTCTACTCCTTGTAATCAGTTTATTTTCATTGTTTAATCAATCATTAATTCAATAACAGACTACGTCATTGGCTTCTATATTTTTATTTTTGGAGTAAACCATATTGCACCGGTTTTTTTCGCAATTGCAATTAATATTGATTGCTTTCCTTTTACACTGTATTTATTTTAAGATAAAATAAATTGAATGACAAACAAAAAAAGCTTCTAAAGCGTTTGTGTAATTGCTATTTCAGTAAACTAGATAAATAAATAAAATAAGACTCCCGATTTTTCTCTTCTCCTGGAGACAGAAACGAAGAATGATTATCGTTTAAAAAAGGCTTCATATGAGGGCGTTATGAATAAGTGAAGATCGTTAAAACAAAGTGGACTTGTCGAGTAGAATCGTTTGTGTTAGGATTTTATGACTTTGATGCTCTGTCGGGCATTTCCTTTCCTTTTGTTTCAATTGGTAGGAGCATTGCAACGATGGCTGCAAGTATTGCCGCAGCGCAGTATAAGCCAGCGGCCAAAGGTCTTGATTCGACTTGTGCTACGTAAGGTGTCACCATGGCACCAATACGGGCCATTCCAGAACAAGTTCCAATTCCAACGGATCTCATAGACGTAGGGTACACCTGTAATGTAGACAATTTAAAGGTTAAGTGACGACTTGGGATCGAAATCTTTCTCCATTAAGGGCGACATTTCATAAGCTTCACGTACCTCCGGGGTATAGACGTATGCCGCTTGGAACACTCCCGACACAATTGCACGAGCCAAGAAGAGGATTATAGTTTTCAAATTTTGACTACAGATTTCGAAAAAAATATACACTGGTCACGACCATGTCTTGGTAATGGGGAGGAAAAACTATGTGTTAAGAAATGCTTACTCTTCGATTGGAAACAAAAATGCTGAAATGGTTGCAGCAAAAAATAGAAATTGAACAGCCATAGTTTTCTTCCTTCCAAGTTTTTCAAGCACAAATATTGTAATCAGGATTCCTATTCACAGGTAAAAACGTTTAAAAGCTGAAAGGCTTTTGGCTTTGCATTATGAAATCCGAAAATATCTATGCGTATTTGTGACTAAACCTGGGAATTCAGCCAATGTTGTCCAAAGTAATTTGACGTAGTCGCTTGTTCCGAGCATTTTATGAGATGGATTCCGGCAAACTCCGTATTCAGCCTGGGTTCCATTCTCGTCGAATACTTGGGGCTGAGCAATCGGTAACATGTTTTCTGGGGCCTGGGTAAACGATAATCCTTGATAGGACGTATTCTCAAATGTATTTGGAGTCACAAGGGAATCCATATTTCTCCCAGTTTCACCGAGAATTTCGGTTGAGATTAGGACAACTCCGTAGTAGCAGAACGCACAAGTCATCCTGTAATAGCATATGAACGTTTAGCACAAGCACAGATATTTAACAAAAATTAATATCATCGATTGGTAAGTTACCAAATGAACCACAATAGAAATGTTGTTTTTCGCATTTCAGGCATGAGTAAATCCTTCATACGACCACGTTCCGTAGGATGCATGTCATCCACAATCAATCTCCCCAGTAACATTGATCGTCCATTTTGATTTGCGATTCGTTTCAATGTGGTCATGGCCTTTTCAGTCTCTCCACTTGCGGCTAAAAAGCGAACGCTTTCCGGTAGCCACTGTCATATTTTATATAATTTTACATGTCATATCCTAAATGTTCTGATCAGACTTAGTCTTTTATAACCACTTACATAGCACATTATGCAAAAGACTAAGATCGGCAGGGCCGATAGACCTAGTAGCCATCGCCATCCGAGGGTCGGCATAACGATAATGGCTAGAAGCACTTCCAAACATGCACCAAGGGCCCAGAAACACTGAAGAGTTTAAAAAAAACTTCAAGTAAGACTATCGAAATTGGATCGCTGAATACATAAATAATACATCGAATTTCAGTACATACATCTAACAGAATGACACATCTTGCTCGCTGCTTTGTCGGGAGGAATTCGGCGTACAATGTTACCCTATTAATTTATACCTTCATTAGTTGCCAAGTCGTTAAGTGGTCCAATTGTTTCATGAACGGTACTTACGATTGGGGAACACATCCGATGGCAAATCCGACAAAGCATCGAAGAAACACAAGCCAGTAATACCCTGGAGAAAATGAGCTGACAGTCCCATAAAAGTATAGCAGGCCGACTGACACCCACAGAGCCAACCGTCTTCCGTACTTATCACTCAAGTCGCCCCAGAACGGTGAACTCACCATCATTCCAAAAAATACCGACTGGAAAATGACAAAAGAAGCGTATTTTCACGAGATACTAAAATCTGTTGAATTGAATGAAATTCAAATTTCCAAAGTCTTACCGTTGTGAGAAACGCTTGTTTGTACTTGTCAATATCCCATTCACATTGAAGCGCAGGGGATAGTATGCTCAGTATGGTCATTTCCATACTGTCAGCCATCCAACAAAGTCCAGTAAACAAGGAAAGCATTACTTGAAACTTACCAAACCCTAATGCATTGATTGCTTGTGATACGGTGAAAGTATCTGAATGAAAGTCACAGCATGCGATTACAACACGTTCATGCATTCATTGTTGAACATGACTTTTTTTCATCGATCAATTACCATCGGGAACAACACCGGAAACTGCCGCTGTCATTTCAATGTCGCTATGATGCTCCCGCTTGGCTCTTCCGCTTCCATCCAAACTCTGGCCTTCATTTGGCGTGTTATAATTACTGTCTCGATTATCACCATAACTGTCCGGACTGTATCTTCCAATTTGTAACGTTTCCACTCTCTGAGGTGTATTGATACCGTCCATCACCTCATACCGACGTGACTTCAGGTTCCTCACCAGCTTTTGACTAACTTTATCCATTATTGTGCAAATTCTATTTGCAAACCATAAGTTAATTGTTCCTTTCTCGGTTCGTTTTTTGTACAAATTACTGACTTGAAATCACTTCACACAACTGTGACGACTCCCAAAACACGCTGTCGGAGAAGTATTTAATGCGTTTTTGAAACCTTTAAAATTTCCTTTCATGTTTTCAATATTGCACATCAAAACTAGCACGCCACGAAAAAAAAACTCTTTAACGATAAAACCGTTTTAATTAACTCGGGATGTTTTTCCTCGCAAATGTAAAAAAAACTCTCAATCACGCATTCGATTTCTTTTCGTTCTTGAGCATCATAATCAATCGAGATGCGTTTTTTTGTTTCAGTCGTAACTTCAAAGTAATAAAATTGCAAGCACTATGTCGTTGAATGATGCAAATAACGCAATAAATACGATTGCTGATTAATCATAACAACCAAGACAACCGAACTGACATATAAGATCACAACTGTCACAAACTTATTGACTGTGGCAGTATGCACAGCGTATTTATTGCATGTCAAATCCAATGAGCTATCCTCATGTACCGATGCTGTGTACCTTGCATGGTTAACATGGCAATGAAATACATTCCAATCAACGTTACTTGCAGCGATTAAAAGATTTGCATATGGACGACACAGAATCACACAATCAAAACTCAGACATTTGTTTATTCAATTATGGAATTTCCGCTTCTTGATATATATCATTTCTACTTGATCACACACAGCGATGGCTAAAAAATCTATGTCCATGGGCAATTTACCGTGTACAGGTTACTAGATCGGAGGAAACTGTCAGGTTTTTACTTTTTCTTCACAATTTTTCCTTATTACAAATGCAGGTAACTTATCGATAAAAAAATAAATGCGCCTGTCAGTCTAACGCAGCACCAGATTCACAATTTATTAGCTGCAATCTAACTCTTGCTACTCTAGATTGATTTTTTTCACCTTGATTTACTCAAAGTAATAGTACTGACGCCCATACCAGTTACATATGATATCAAAAGAGATGCGAGTATATGGTATATTAGATGTTAAGACGAAATTGAAAAACCGTAATGGTAAAAGTACGCACACAACTGACCAGCAACACTATGATTGCCTTGAAGTTCATGAATTGTCTGCTGCCACAAGACGAGAGAAAAAATCTGACTGCCTTCCTCTTGTTTCCGAAGGAATGCATTGAGGTTACCCCTGTAAACAACAGGTAGGCGACGAAGAGAGCTTGTTACCTGTGCGTATTAAAAAATATATATCATATCTCGTTTAGATACAACAATGTTCGCCTTTAAAAAAAATAGACAAGGCATCTCTTGAAACATTTGAGTGTCGACTTGCTCAGGAACACGTTAAAACGCAGGCGCAACCTAATATCTTAAACACTGACAAGTCATAATATCCTTGCAATTATTTGCACTGTGTAAGTAAAAACCTTTATAATAACATACATTCTTTTCTACAAGATAATCACTCCGCGTTTATTATGACAAAATCCTTGCTCATATTTATACCGTCCATTTCCCTTTTAAATACGGATAATTGCAGGAAAGCAATCATTGTTTGAAAACAACCTAAGCAAACAGAAGCACTGCAGTGCTTTTCAACTTCTTTTTTTTCGTACTGAGCAAACTTAACGTAAACTATTTTTTGCGATAATCAAGCATGATAATTGTACAGAGTTTTTAGCGGCTTTTTGCGGATACGTATATGACACGTTAAAAAAAATGAAATTGACGGTGCAATAATTGGATCTTAGCGTACTCTATATTCCCTAGTGAAATCTTTTATGTACTACCATACAAGGAATTCAAATGCAAAATACCGTTTTGTTTTCTTTGCTAAAAGGTATTGTGAAGAATAAAAAAAGGCACAGTTTTTGCTTGATACACTTGCGATGATGGGGTTTAAACAAGTGTACGAAATAATATTCAACAGGTATATGAAATGATACAGGTATGAAAGCGTTCAAAAAGGAAAAGACATATATACCCCGCAAGGCGATGAAAAGTCAAACCAGTGAAAATGTATGCAGGTGAGATGAAAGATTTTGGTTGTTTTTTTTCGTAAGCGTAGCGACTACGATAGGAGGTTAACTGAGTGGTTTACCAGTGAGCGACGAGCTTCGAGATTAGCTGATGGGACGTTGTGTACTGTTTTTTTAATAGAGGTAGATGTGTGGCAAAGTAGGGGGCTGAAGGCTCAAAGATGTAAAACAACAAAAAGATAATATTATTGTTTGTATGTGAAGTTTATGAGAGTGATATGTAAGATTCATATGGTAGCTTTTACAGTTTTTGAGGGTTGAATTAAAACGCAAAAAAGAAGGATACCATGAGCATTTTTCGCATAGTAAACCACTGAGAGCACTATCGACATTTAGGAGTAGACTAATAAAAATGAAACGATATGAAAAAAAAATGAACTATTGCAATTTAAAACCTGAGGACGCGTTGGTTAAAAAAAGAAAATCGCAGGAAGGAGATGAGATAAAAACCTTTTCGTAGGAGCTGTTTAACACTTACATGATGCTACTGCTTTCTAAAGTTAAAATGTTGATGCTAATTGAGGTTCGACGGCGAAGATATGAAATGGAAAGACTGCATTTTTATTACATGAATTTGATTTGTAGAAGAATGCAGGAAGGAGAGGCCCAGTGGCATTCGGAGATGCTGGTGCTTGTCAAATACTTACAAAACTCAACTTGGGTAATGAACATCCATAGTCGTATCTTTATTGTTCCCAACAACATAAAAGTTCCGAAACTGGACGAAAGAAGTACGGACACTACGGAATAAGTCATAACTTAAAGGAACACGGAATCCTGTGCGGCCTACGTATCGTTGCACGGTTGCGCATTATTTTTTATGAGTTTGGTTCAAAAGGACAGAAAATTTTATGCCGATGAAGTATGTAGCAGATATTAAGCTTCGCTAATATATGGATCACGTAAATTATTTTTAGAAGTTTTTCTATTTGTACGTTGGTATGAGTTAGAACATTAGCAACAATTGGGGGGTTATAGGAAAATGATCACTCTCAGTAAATCATTCGCATAATGTACTTAACCCAATGATTCAGTACGTAAACAAGATTCATCGTGAGAACTTTTATTTCGACCACACCATAAGAATCCTGGATGAACAGACTGGAGTGAAGAAATGAATCACCTCAAATTTATAACACAGAAAATAACACTATTTAATTCATTGATCGATAAACCAGTTATCTAATTTCTTCACCGATATTCAGTTCGGGTCGTCATTTTTCATGTCATGTTTCTTACTGTTCACAAAATGTAAGCATCTGGAAATATCCACACTATTGATACATGAAGGATATTTGTTAACGTGACCTAACAAATATGGTATGACAGTGGTTGATTAAAGTCTCTTTCAAAATTATTTCTAAATCGGTTGGACTTAAAAAACATCTTACAAGTACGCAACCGTTCGTTTGGTCTGTGTATCCAGAGTCCTGTAGAACTCTTTTTTACCTCTAATAATACAGAAGGGCAGACTTATGTACACTATGACTAATCGCGTTAAGACTATGTTTTGTAAAAATATAAAACCATACGTCAACCCCCGGCAGGTAGGTTTGTAACATCTTACGAACAAGAAGACATGGTATTTTCGTTTAGAAAATGGCTATATTACAATTTTGATGGCGAGTGGATTAATGTCACATGGGAGATGATAGAAGTTCCCTACACCACAGAATAACACATGTAATTCGAAAATTAAGGAAAAGGCAAAAAAAGAACAAACAGTTTCTGTTCAAAAAGACTAATCCGAACAGGCTATAACAAAACTGCACACATATGCCATTTACATTCTCTTTAAAATTGTAGAGGACTGCGTTAAAGGAAAATCATACTATAAAATACTGAAGATGCCAATACCAGTTTTTCTTCGGTAAATAGAGCTCGAAAACCATTGAGCATTTGTATTATACTATCGACAATTAAATCCAATTAAGCAAGGAGTTAACACGAAGTGTTAAAAATCGTCATTTCCAACCACCAAACAGCGACAAAATGACAAAGCGTACCATACCAAAAAGCGTAGCACTAAACACTTTTTTAAAATAATAAAAAGCACATTACTACATTGCGTTCGTTGCTGGCTTCGGGAGATGACACGTTTTTACGTCTTGCGGCAAGGACACGCTTGTAAAACAGAGTACTATTATACATTTTAAGTACAGATTTAGTAAAATTTGCTAACAATCAACGTAGTGCTCGTAAGCTAAAGTCTGGCAGTTTAAATAAGTTATTGCATATTGAATTTTTTTTGGAACGACCAAGCTGGCAACAAACGCGCCCTTCTTTCAGGAATACATAAATAATATAAATAACATTGATTTAAGTGTCCTTGGAAGCAGAATAAGTAGTCACGTGCATGTGCCGTCACTTGCTCCAACTGCAGGCAAAACTTATTGCTATGGGAAGAGGTGATAATTTCCTCGAAAAACCTGGGAACAGCAGTGTTCTATACTACTCCTTACTCCGATTTGTTAGGGCTGTAAAGTCGTTAAGCTTTGACTCAAAGTCAAGGTTACCATCCCCAATAACAGATTGGAAAGTCAGGTCACCCTACAAAATATTCAATCATCAAGTAAATGTACTGAAATGTCAACTTGCTAAGTGAGATGATGCGAATATCCGTCGAAGTTTCCTACCTCTGATAATGGTTCATTTGAATTAGACCGTAAAGCTTCACTACCGTTGAACAAGCTCCCCATCGAGAAGTCCATTCCCTGTCAGAGATAATGGTGTTATACAATTATACGTCCAACAAAGAATTTAACAAACACTTCGCTATGAAGCGCAACTGGCAAACCTCATTCATTGCGCTCCATGATGTGTCCAATGAGTTCAAATTAAGTTTCTCTGGAGTATCTATATCCAACGAAGAATCCTCACATGCCGATCGCTTTTTCGGTGTCTGTAGTAAGGGTGGGTCCCGGTTATTTTTTCGGCTTGACTCATCCAGCATACCTGATTAAAAATGAAAGCGATAAAAATATAAATATTTGTGTCCGCAACATCTACAAAAATTATTCGAAGGAATTACCGCTCAAATTAACGCTTGAGTTAGAACATTCTAATTCGTCAAATCTCAACTCATTTGCGATGAATCTGGTTGACTCTGGAATTGATAAGTCCATAAATGAGGACAATGATAAGCTATCTAAGGATTCTTCAACGCCGACCACATTTTTGGACGCGGAAGATTTCTCCGTATTTATAGATGTTGCATTGGTTTCCAAATGAGTTCTCCTTATGGAAGATGTAGCACCCGAGACAGACGCAACGCCACCAGATATTGTATTCGAAGTTGAGGAGAGTCTATCGTTATTGGAAACAGACGTAACAATCGAAGAGACAGCCACTGCAACCCCAGCCGAGGACACTAATGGAGTCACGTTAGCTCCAGTGTCAATATCCGAGTGGATCGAAACCGTTGCCACAGGGTTCAAAGCCTCGGCATTAACTGGTAGTACACTTAATCCAGTTGCAACTACTGGTGGTATTGTAATGAGTGTTGCCATAGTCGTTTCCGGCTTTGGTAACAAAGGTAACATTCTGGGTATAATTACACGTTGTTTCCAAGCTGGCCGTCTTCCTATCCTCCTATTGCCTTTCGGGAGATCCAGGAAAGGTTTGGGAACGTTGAGTCTCACTGAACCGTCGTCATTTGTACTACGATCATCACTGCTTGGTTTCATTAGAATAGGTACATCGGCTGGGCGTCGGAATTTCGTTTCTTGAGTATTTGAAGGTATTTGAGGTGGAGGGGACATTGTAGAAGCAGTACACTGCTGAATCGTGACGAAAGGTGTTGCGTCAGTCGTAATGCCAGCAAAGACAGTTGGCTCACTAACCAGCACAGTTGTGGTTGCTACGGTGGGATGACAGCCACTAAGCGTGGATGTGCTACCATCCGTAATCACATTATTAGCAAGGGCTACTGACCGAATGATTGCTGTTGAAGTTGGTATAATCGTTGCTTTGAGATTTGGAGCAACTCTTCGGAAAGTACTATCGACATCACTTACACTTCCTGTTGTCAGCGTTGAAAGCTCTATCAATCCCGGCTGGGGTGTGACTATAGAATGTTGGTTCGAACACACAATGGAGGAGTTGGTATCAGGAATAGAAGGCGAAATAGTATCTACAATGTTCAGTCCTTGAGCAGAAATGATTTCATCTTTACTCGTGTAATTTGATTCCGCATCAGGATTCATAACGAGCAATCCATCAACTTTTTCAGATTTTGGACTTGAGTCTGATATATTTGAATCGCTTTTGGTGTTAGTATCACCTGTTGGAGAACTATCACTTGTAACTACAGCGTGTAAGGTTATTTTGTTATCGTCAGAAACGTCATTATGAGTCTGGCCAACTGAACTAGCACGGGGCGGACTTTCACCGAATGGAGGGGATTCGCTGGTACATTCTTTGGAGGTACCAACCATGGAAGCACTGTTCAAAGGGAGTTCACAATCGTTAGGGGATTCCATTTTGCTACATTTATGGCAAATATATGAAGATGCTGTTATATTCGACATAATGTTACTTCTGGCCCTTGCGTTCTTTTTCTTCTTGAGTAGTCGTGACACATTAACTAACTTTTCGACGAGATTTCGTGCACGCTCTTCCCTCAACTTGTCATCTTCACTTTTATCCCAGGAGTACTCGAAACACAGTCTATCTGATTTACCCAACTAAAAAATTTTCCAAAACACATTTACAGAGGGTAACGAAATGCTCTTCATATGTTCGATTCAACTAATTTTGAAATGTTAAAATTACTTACCACTAAATATAATTCACCAAGGGTGAGAGCACCAGCTTCATCAGCATTCCATCCTCGAGCTTTGGTCTCCACGTCGAGAATTTGACATCTAATACTTTCAGGTTCAACCGTCCGTTTGATGATACACGTGCAAACTTTCTCCTGTTTGTCACCAGTCCCATTTTCCTCTGGATCGCAAGGTTTGCAAGCAGGACAAACGTTATGTTTTTCCTCTTTCCCATCGAGATCATGGAATCCATCCTGATTTTCTCCAACACCATGATCTAAGCAATCCTCGTCACCTGTATCACACTCCGTCGGTGAAGGTACAATATCATCGAAACAATAGTCCGTTTCTCCGGCATCTGTCTCCGCAGCAGCATTTGCATTTTCTTCGTGAACTGACCAAAACGCGTTATCGGGAAGCCCATTCGAATTATCTTGATCTACTATACACGATTCCGACAACTTGAATCCAACACTTGCTGCTCGTCTGAGTGTTATTCTAAACTGGTTCTCACCGAACCCCTCCCCACAGTCAACATCACTCACGTCAGCTTCAGCCGCCAAGTAATCCGCTTCTCTGAGAGTTGCAAGTCCTCCGTCAGATTCTACCTTAATTTTCCGTTTAAACTTTTTTGAGACCAAAGAGGAGTCCTGTTTTCGCTCTTGGTGCAAACAGTTTTGTACATATGAACTGAGACTAATTTTGGTTGCACTTGTAACTTCACTATATTTGAATACAGGAACACTGAGATCGCGGTTCTCCACTGGGAAAAATCTTAACCTTGTTCTTGGCTTCCCGAAAACGCTTAATGAGAATTCTTCTTTCTGTTACATAAATACAAACAAACTTTAATATAGTTTTTACGAACATTTATAGATTGTTGATCTTATATTTTAACCCACCAGTCGATTTTGGTCAGTTTTCCATCTTTCCTCGAAGTAAATCAAAAGCGATGCTAAAGTACGCTGGAGTGGGACAAATACTTTCACTCGTGGATTATGAGATACTCGCTGCACAGAAGCCCACGTGTTGCCATCGTGAGGTACTAGTTCAACACACAGTTTACACGGTACCCGAATTTGATCAATTTCTTCCAGCTGGTTCAACTTTTTTAAAGCTCTGCAAACCGGTGTTTTAATTCGGAAGGTTTTCCCACGAACTTTAATCGTGGTTGTGCCCTTCTCGACAAGTTCAGACAATTTGACAGCAGTCTTCAAGTTTAAAACTCGTTGCTTCTTTCTCAGCTCACCGTAGTTGATTAAGCCGTATAACTCCTGATAAGCCTTCTTCATGTCTGTAAATACCATAGGAACAATATTTGACTGTAAACAACAGAATATAAGAAATTGTATTGTCGTAGCTAAATGGCATTTTGCCGTTACCTTTCGGAAATGTCAAATATTTTGATATTTTATTCCACGTTCTATAATAGAAGTGTCTAACTTGATCCTTATTCTTTGGAACAGACTGTGCACAAGACGCCTTACTTCTTGGTTTCAACTTGGATGCTAAGTAAGTTTGAATCGCATCGAAGTCTTTACCGAACTCATTTAAGGCTTCGAAAAACAACTGTTTATCTTCCTGGCTCCACAACTCCCACGTTCGTTTCTTTTTCTTCTCTCCCGAAATGCTAATCGATGCGACGAAAGGTCTTTCAAGAAGACAAGCCTCTGAATTCTCTTCTCCAACAGTAATAATCCTAGTGGCTGCTGGACAAGGTGTTGGTACAGTGATGGTGCACAAGGCGTCCGCGATAATTTGTTTGCTTGGAGAAGATTCTCGTCGAAGTTTCTCCTGTTTCTCTTGCACTCTAGCACTATAGCGTATTCCTTCAAAATAAACAAAAGATTTTCATTATATTCAGTCATTACATCTATAATAATACATTACTGAGTTATGAACCCAGTCCAGTACCATTAGCAATATTTCCCTTTTGAACCACCGCTGAATCTCCGTCCAATTCTTCCTGGCTGTCTCCATCGTCACTGAAAAGAACCGAAAATTCCATTTAAAGCAAACAGACACAATCTACCTTGCTTAATCTGGCCAATGTTCTACCTCTTTTTGGACTCGCACTTGGGACAGTCGTCACACTTGGAATAACTGCCACTTAATTTTCTCTTGCCCATTCTCCTCTCTACCTTCACCACCACCACCTGAACGGTAACGCTCACACAAACCACCTATCCCATCATTCACAATCAGACAGTCCCTCAAAACTATTGTTTCCATCTGTGATTCTCATTCAAGCTGTCCACTTTGAGTCACAGATTTTAAACTGTTACACAATTCCAAAAAGAACTATATACTCTTCTTGACATATTCACCTGTCTGGTCTGTGAGAAGTAAAAAACCTGTCATTAATGAAATATTCAGTTAAGCACAAGATTTTCGTCTTTTTTTTTTGCTTCAAGTAAACTGGCCCAAAAAATCCTTCAAGAGTTTGCACCTGGCATAGCTAAGAACCACGCTGTCTCCAGTTGTCAACAACGCAAAGGTCAACCTCGTTGGCGTCAGCAATTAATTAAAGCAACGGAATGGGGTTTAGTTGACGAAGAAACTAGTGGGAGAACGGATATTTCAGAGAGAGAGAGAGAAAAATGCTCGCCAGCTCCTCCTGTTTATGACCATCATGACGACTCGCTGTTTGTTTTCATCGCATTTTTTCTCTTTCGAGAAAAAGAAGTAGTTTTGTGCGTGTGAAGGTGCAGCAGCAGCGGAAAAGAAGAAATAACATCAACAGTAAACAGCAGTGCGGCAGGAGCAGAGGAGCAGCAACTCAGCATCTTCTCCTCTCTTCAATCTGATTCGAAAGGACGAGAGAAAAACCTGAAAAAGGGAGAAAAGTTTGTTTGAGGCTCTCTCTCTCCTCTTTAGTCTCATCTGTTACGGGGGGATCTGAGCTTATTTGGACGACCGCGAACGGTTTCCGTTCGAAAAGTATACAAGTTTTTGACTGCTGCTGAGCTGAAGCAGAGCCAGAGCAAAAAGACGAGCAAGTCAAAATATTGTTTTTCTGTCTTTGTTTTCGGACGCGAATCTTTTCTTGAGACGGGCTGGATTTTGGATTTGCATTGGGTGGAGATTGACTGGAGCATAGTGACAGGTAAGAGATTGTAAATATTTGATCCTAGGATTGAAGGGTTAATGATTACAGATTAGTTTTAGACAAGAAGTGACTGGTTGGTAGTTGATAGTTTTCTGAGTAGGATATGACGTGATAGTTAATTCAGAATCGTAGTGAATAGTAAATTCTCTTGATCGTCCTCCCTCATTGTGAGTCACTTTGGGGACAAAAACGTTGAAGATATGCTAAATAATAATACTTATCAGTTCTTTAAATGTTTAAGTATTTATCGCTTTAAATGTTTTACTTGAGACCTTATTTCTTGACAATGTAAATAGTTATCCAATAAGAAGAAGGTTTAGGAATACAACGAGCGTTTTATTGTTTATTGACCCTACGTTTCGACCAATCACTTTGATCCTCTTTCTGGGGAATAACGAAATCATGAAAAAACTTTTATCTATTGCTGATAATTATGCTAATAACAATAATGGTCTTGTAATGTAAATAGTATTAACAATAAAAAGTTAATAATTTAAATTTAAATATAGTTACAAGTTAGGAAGAGAAGATTCAGGTAATGTGTTTGTAAACACTTTCAAACTATCATCACGCGTTCAACTTAATAATACTGGCAAGATTAGAACTAGTTGTCAGGGAACGCACGTGCTAGCGTTTGAGACGGAATCCGTCCTCAAATCATTGAGGTCATCTATCCATGACAACTGGAGGAAGTGGATAGCATGGCAGATTAAACTAGGGAACTAGAATTAGCCAGATGAAAGTTTTCAAACCTTAGCTGCTTTGCACAATTAACAAGTTATTGATTTCATGCATCCCCCATTATCATCACTCATCAGTCGATTTAGCACAGCCCCAAGTTATTACAATGCTGGCGATGAGGAAATCGTACATTATTATTCAACTTCTCCTCGCGCGATAATGTGTAAGAGCTTTGATAATCATCAGCCAAACGAGCAAGTTGTATCAAAATTTGCCTCGCAAACTAATATAGAAACTGATCGTTAATTATCCCTCAGCTAATGTTTTGTATTTACAGGAGCGTAGCCATTCATAGACTCCACAGTTTTGTGGTTTGGGAACGTTCAGTGAAAAAAAAACTGTGAGAAAGCAAGCTGACGTGGCACGGCCTATCCACGCAATGCACACTGTGTGCCTACCCCAAAACGTGAAGCATGCTGTTGCCTCAAATTCCAAACCTCGGCAACATATCGCGAGAAGCAGATGGTCTCAAACAAAAGGCGAGACAGTCAAGTGTTTTCGTGATAAGGCGTACAACTCGTTTGCTTTTCCTTACAGTCATTCATTCTCTCTGTACGACAACAATGTAATAGAGCGAGTCTCACTTTCGCAACAGTCAAGAGTTATCACACGTCACTGTTGCAATTTGCTTGCACTAACACACTTTCAAAATAAATTTTGTTTTGCTTTGATTGTTCTCTTTTTACTTGGAATTACAAGTCAAAATTCGGGAGTTACGAGGAATTAGAAATAAGAGGACTTTGTGTTGAATAATAAAAAGCAGGTGAGGAATCGTTCGCAGGCTTAGAAAAGTTGCTAAATTAATACGAAGGGAACAGGTAATATTAATATGGAGGAAGTCAAGAAAATAAGTAAAGGTTGTGGAGGGAAGAACTTAGCATTTTAATTGGATGGGTAGTCGGTGGGAGTCGGGGACGTGTCATCATATTGTGGTTTGAGCAGTGAACGTATTTTTGAGGTTAATTGGGTTGACGAAGGGCCGACGTCAGCTGTGTTGCTTACGTCAAGAAGGTGACGGTGTTAGTGATAGCGGTTAGTCAGGTTGATGAAGTCGTTTGTAGTTATAAAATCAAACAATCAAACAATTGTAGGTTTTGTTATTGGAAAATTTTAAAGGATTAGGAACCACTGGGTTTTAGTTGGTGACGAAGAATTCTTTTATTAAATTTTATTTCTGGACTAGAGGTCATGAGTGCTTAGGTGAAGGCATTATTCGAGTTTTTAAAATATTGTTGCAGTTGCCAGTTGATAGAATTTTTAAAAAGTTTTTTGTTTAGAAGGAAGTTTCGTTGAGTGTAATATTTGAGGAAGTCTGTTTAATCAAAGGAAGTCTTTGTTTCGTTTTGATTGTAGTGAGCAATATGGGAGACGAAGGACCCAATAATAAAGCAGAAATTCAAGAGATATTTCGACGTCTCCGACAAACTTCTGCGAATCGGGTAAGTTGATAGCTGTTGGATTCAATGTTTTGGAAAAAATTAAAATAATTAAATTAATGCCAATGATAACTTTTTATGTTTATAGACATGCTTTGATTGCGGAGCTAAGGCACCCACGTGGTCCAGTGTCACTTATGGTGTCTTCATTTGCATCGATTGCTCTGCCGTTCACAGATCACTCGGAGTTCATCTGTCATTCGTTCGCTCTACTCAGTTAGATACTACTTGGACTTGGAGTCAGCTGCGTAGTATGCAGCTAGGCGGAAATGCTAATGCTGTAAGTTTCATCATGCGTTGGGAAGAGTTGCTACAGTAACGATGGGTTTTAAAAGGATTTTATTGACTATTGTTTGGATATTTTAGCAAGCCTTCTTCAGCCAGCATCATTGCACTACGACAGATGCTCAGCAAAAGTACAATTCGAGAGCTGCGCAACTATATCGGGAAAAGCTTACACAACTAGTAGCCAAGCACAACAAACTTCATGGCAACAAGGTAATTAGGAGCGATTCGGTGAAATAAAAACGATTTGGATTACAGTGTTATTATTTGAAATATTGTCTCTTGCCTTTTATTAGATTATATTTGAATCGGACGAACCTGCCGAAGCTAACGCGGAAAAAGATTTCTTTGAAGACATTAAGAATGCCCAGGGCAGTATGCAGGACTTAGCAATTGATAGCCAAGCTTGCCTCGTAGATCTGAAGGTAAGTCGACAGTATGCTGCACGGTTTGTAACGACTGTAATGCGTGTTAATTCAATCAATTTTATGTGTCTAAACAGAACAAGAATGCAGCAGCTAACAATGAGCAGCAACCAGGACCAAGTGTTGAAGGGATTACGGGTTCTTCCACTGGATTGTCTTCTGGAGTACGTAAAACAACGATTGGAGCGAAACGTCCTGCCAACAAAGTGAGTACTTCTGTTTAAATCATTGAAAATGAGTCTAGAGACGGTTGGTATAATTCCTATTTTTAAACTTTAGCTCGGAGCAAAGAAAATGGGCATGGGCGCGCAAAAGGTGAAGGCTGATTTCACAGCGATCCAGAAGGAAGCCGAAATGCTCGATGAAATGAAGGAGCAGAAGGAAGCACAAGCCAAAGTTGATGCCAGCAAGCGTGCCGAGGATGATGAGCGCCAGGCAAGTATTTCTAGCCAATCAACTGAAAATCAAAGTAGAAAATAGTGCTCACGTCATGCACTTCTTCTTTCAGAATGCTTCTATGAGTCTTACCTACCAAGAGATTAATAAGCAACAGAAGAAACGTGTCGACATGCTGAAGACGTCAGATCCGAAAAAGGCTGAACAGGTGGAACGCTTGGGAATGGGTGTTGGCGTTCGAGCGTAAGTACTATACGTATAATATTATGTACATTTTGGATATCCAAGCGGATAAGCTAGTAATCTTCTCGTTGTCCTTTACTAGTGGAGTTAGTCATTCCGTACTGTCTGAGATGCAAGTTATTGAACAGGAAACACCGGTGTCCTCATCGTCGAGCAAATCCAAAAGCAAATTCGACTCCTTCTTTGACGACTACGAAATAGTTGAAACCTCAAGCGAACGTGGCTCTACATTTTTAAGCGGTCTTGATAGGTAATTCAATCGCCGAAATTGCTCTCATGAATAACATGCCTAACAACATATTTGCAATTTTTTTAGCTTTTCCAAAAGCTCATCTGATTTTGATTTCGATCGTCCTTCCAAACCTAAAAACGATGATGACGAATTTCTAACTGCACTTGCCTCGACCAGTCGTCCAAAGACACGGGAGCCAGCCAGTAGTTCTGCCAGCAGCCTTGGTTCTGAGGCCCAGAAGAAATTTGGGAATGCCAAAGCCATATCGTCTGACCAAATGTTCGGGGATTCCAGGGACAATGATGTAATTACTGATACTGATTTTGTCAAAAATAACTAGCAAGGTTGGTTAATGTCAAAGCTAAAATTTGTTTTGCATCTATTCTTTCAGTATGAGCGTCGTAGTAACTTGTCCCGCTTCGAGGGAAAGTCATCCATTTCATCATCCGAATACTTTGGCACTGGAACTGACCCTCGTGTCGGTGATCAAGGAGCATTGCAATCTATCCAGGTAAAGTACTTTACATGCGTCGTATACGTGTTTGTTTGCAGTATAAGTCATGGACAATAATATTCGTGAATTTTTATCACCTGTACAGAACGTTGATTTGGATGATGTCAAAGAGTCATTCCGCCAAGGTGTCAACAAAGTCGCCGGGAGACTGGGTACACTCGCCAATGGAATGATGAGTTCGCTGCAGGAGAAATACGGATATTGATGAAAATTTACATCTTATGTCATCTTTCAATCAACATAATACTTTTAAGCGTAAAACTATCCACAAAAAACTTGTATTTATCTAGACGTTGGTCTAGTTCGTAATCGATGATTTCCACTGCTTTTGTGGGGAAACATTGCCTTTCAGAGACTTAGCAAAAAGCGGATAATAAGCCTTGGTGCGGTGAATTTTTAAATGTTGCGTTACATTGTCAATAGTGTGGTATCAAAATTCAAAGTGTGTCCGAAAAAACTACGAAACAAGAAATTGTATCCTTTTGTCGAACGCGTCAAAACTACACTAATAAATGTCTTCTTGTGCAGATTATTTTAAGTACCATAGAAAAATGTATCTATATAATTTATATGAAAAATGTTACAAGTTGTGTGAAGGGACGAATTCTTGACTGGTATGAGAATCAGTGAGTGACATTATTGGTAAAAGCTCATTCAAACTAGATGTAATGTAAGGATTTTTATTCAATGTCGTCTTTCGTTTGAATGGTAAATCAAGTCTGGAGTAGTGTTAGAGAGAAACACTGTTCAACAACTTTTATTTTGCAAGTTTCGACTCCCAGCAACAGATTGATTTTAATTCCTAATTGTATTTATTTCATACGTGTGCGTGTATTTGAGTGAATCATGTGAATCAAGTTTTTTTCGTTTTAAGGTTCAATACCATTATGGGAAGCCATGTTTTATATGGCAAAATTATTTAAAGTGCAATCAAACATTTTTTAAACGACAGATAATAAGCAGATATTGAGTATACATCTTGTGATGATTTTTTAGAGTGTAGTGCAGGAAACGCATGATCAACTACTTTGAATTCGAATATATCATTATAATTTCTATGAAATTTGTTTAGCTAGAACGAAAAAAAAACACTATCGGAAAATAAAGTTTTCATACAATCACATAAAATAAGTTTCTATCGTTGTTTTTGTTTGTTTTGCTGGACTGAAGAACTAGTGAATCAAACCAGTACAGGTACTCTCCAACAGGGACTAGGTGTCCGTTTTGCTATTCTTTCACAGCTTTTACCGGAAAAAAATTGCCGGACTTCGCATTTGATCTTATCCGCATAGGACATGTAAGTCATGATAGTTGGAGAGTAACTATTATGTAATGATTTCCTCGAATAATGGCGGTGCGGTAGTGTTTGCCCATTGGACCTGCGCTTCGCTAACGTGACGGCTATTAAATTTATTCCACATTCCAATCTGTTTCACTCATAGTCACAGGACCATAAGTACAGAGTGGTTCATATGCATCGCACTAGTTATGCATTCAAGTTTCTATAAGTCAGCTTGTTAATGGGGCAATGTTTATGAACCATCCTGTATTTTCGAGCGAGTTTAGATAGCATGCCTCCATTTTCCACTGAAAGAAGTGACCCATTGCAAATTGTCTATGATGTTTCGTTATTGATACGACAACTCGACATGAGAATTGGAATTTAGTTGAGGTTGTCACGTTGGCATAGTTTTCCTTGATGCATGCCTATAAGCTAATATTTCCTGAGTAGAAACTGTACGTGTATTGTGAATTATGCAAAGGGTTTATATATTTAATTAATTATGTTTAATGAGTTAATCCATAAAATTGAAAAACAAAGATGTTAGATACGATACGAATGACTTGCTGAAAATGCGAATTCTTGGCTACATTTTATTTGTCATTCATTTAAGTAGGGCATGCATACCAAAGTGGGCAACTGCATTTCCTGTCCATCTACATCAACGCCCAATCTTGAATACTATTTCAGTCCCTATGTTGCTTTTCACTTTACTCTTAATTAACAACTAAGACAGTCTAGTGCTTCCAAATTTTGGTGTCGAACAATGTCGTCCAGGCTAAAGCTGTTGATTAGTGTAGCTACCCTCTATGGCTTATGGGTAACGGAGTTGAAGGGAATCGCCAAGGCGGTAGGTTGAAAACTTAGTTAGTATAATTAGTACATATTTTTTGAGGGGTGACAGTTATTTGCTAAGGGTTTTGTCTCAGACCCCACTAGTTTCGAGAACTTTGACAGTTGCAACAGGTCGTTCTCCCAGGAAAGATGCCACGGCGAGAATTGAACCAACCAACTGGGCCTCCGAAGAACTAGAAAATAAACCGAGGTAATAAGCCGTCTAGATCCGGTTTCCTTACGACCAATATCAAGTCATTCACGCTGACGAGGAGAAAACCATGCATTCTAGATGACATGAGATGCTAATTGTTGTTTTTTTCTGACAAAGGTATTTTCGGACATCGGAAGGGGCTATACAGGAAGCTGCTGTCAAGATTAACAACTTTTGGAGAAATTTTGTAAGTGACGGATGCTTGAGATACACTTACACTTAGCAAGCTTTTAAACGGTACATGATACTTTACTTAGATCATTTATGTATTATTTTTGAAGGGTAAAAGCCATTCTGTTCTTCATGCGGAGGCAGCTCAGGCTGTGACAGAGGAAAAATCAGAACAGAAGCATCAGAGCGCTGAATCTGAATTTACCCTTGTTGAAAGTGTTGCACCAGCATCACCCGATTCACTAGTCCTGCACTCAGATTCCACGTCTGGAAAACTATCAGAACCTTCCGAAAAGCAAGATGCTATGTTCCTTCAACACAATGTCGATGTTGAATCACGATTTACTTCAAAAAATACGAGTTCGGCTGGAAACTACAATAAAACGCCCCCTTCTGTTGCGCATCCAGGGGGACTCATGTACCGACATCCTTACCCTTACATGTCGATACCGTCGTCGTACTATTTTATTCCACCAAACCCTTTATTATATAATGGAGGGATGCAGGTGCCCGGTCTATCAGAGCCATTGCGAAGCTTCCCATATCCATATAATCCATATGCACCAATTGGGTACCCTCCGATCAAAGGTGCGCCTGGTGTCATGTACCCACAAGATCAGTATGTAGCAGAGCAGAATACAGGGCCATCCAATTTTTACGCAATGATGAGTCCCCCAAGTGTGCCTGGGAACTCACAAGTTGGATCGAATTACCCCGACATTGGACACGGTCCAGGTGTTCCCATGTACCCCAATCCGTATTATGGTTTCCAGAACCATCCAGTACTGCCTAATACTTCCACATAGTTTAAGAAGATATTGAATTTTAGTAGACGAGTACAGAAACTCAATTTAAACTGAAGATACGACTAGAGTAATAATAACACCAAAATAAAATTTGACTTCCTTTTCATATTTTCATGTCATAACATAACCCATTTAGTGGCTCAGAGCATGCGTAAAGAATATTTAAACTAAAATATATTATTTATTTATTTTACTAATTTACTGTGAGTATTAGGCACCGGTTCTACAGGTATAAGCTGACTCGTCTAATAGTATTTACTATTTTTCATATTTATTACAAATTCAAGTAAGTTTTTATTTCTCACACTGGTTCATAAAGATCTCGCTGTTTGCTTGTTTTCATGTGCGTAGAAAATTGTGAGATTTTTATGAGCCAACGTGAATTTGAACACGTAATGTAATTAAATCATAGTCATGAAAATATTACAGTCTTGAGTCTTGATGAGATTAAAGTTACAAAAAGGCACCCGAAACCAACAATAATGTTGTACATCAACCCGTTCTCTATCCAAGAAACTCTTCTTCCTCGAAAACCTCAGCGCGATTAATATAAAATTTCTGAAAGGGTTAATATGTTTACATGTTACATGGACAAATTAAAGCAATATAAAAACTTAGTGGATCTTCTTAGTCGCTTACCTTAGCTTTCGCCCGCATATCGTCGTTCATGAGCATACCCATATCTTTCTCAATTTCTCGTAAATTGTCCTTGATCTTCAGGTCGGCCTCCACTAGAAATGATGGTGGATCTTGACCACTACTTTCCAGCGCCAATAGTAAATACGTAATGCACTCCTTGTCTTGCTCCAGGTCAAAGAAGCTTACAGCTTGAGGAATTAGTTGATCCCCAGGGTACGGCCTAACCCGACCGATTCGCTGAATGTAGTCTTCTCCATGTTTTGGCATGTCATAATTAATCACCATAGTAACTCCATCGACATCTAAAATCATAGCAATACCGCATCAGTCATGAAACTTGATCACAAATAACTGTATAGTCTAATGGACTTTCTCATGATCATACTTAGCCCACGTGAAGCCACATCAGTTGTGACGAGAGCCCGAACCCGTCCAGTCTTCAGATCATGCACAGCCTGGTCTCTTTGATGCTGGGGCAGACCACTGTGCAAAACTGCAATTTTCTGTTTCTTCGTCAACATTTGACTAGCCAACAAGTCAACTTTTTCGATCGAGTTCAAAAAGATGATGATTCTCTTTGTTTCTGGATTACTATCATCCTCGTACAGACGAAACAGCTTGGTCTGCTTCTCAATTTCAGACACGGGAAGAACATTTTGGAAAATATTCGGTGCGGCGGCTCCAATTGTTCCCACAACAATAAATACGTGCTCCTGCCGGAGGTGCTTCTTCGCGTAGTAACGAATTTGCTGCGGAAAAGTAGCACTAATCATGACGTTCACTCTTTCTTCCTGCAAAGTTAAAAGGATGCATAGTCAACAGGATATTTCAAAACAAAACCAACGAGGGTTAAATAGCAGCGTACTTGAGGAGCCATCTGGTCCTTTATAATTTCATTGATGACAGGGAAGAATCCTCTATCGAATAATTCATCAGCTTCGTCAAGGATTAAGAACCGGACGGATTTAAGTGTAAATAAGTGTCCGTAGTCATTAATCAAATGAGTCAATCGTCCAGGTGTGGCTACAATAAGTCCATCACTGCAACTCTATATAGATTTCATAAGTAAGTGAGGTCATTATTTGTTTAAGAATCAAAGTAATTTTCGTTTACCCTCAAGGCGCCCAACTCCTTCGCAACTGAATCCCCGCCAAACAAAACGACGGAGTTGAGTTTGAAACCTTTCATAAGACTGACAGCATAATCGTGAACTTGCTCTGCCAGTTCTCTCGTTGGGAGGATGACGAGCGCTTGAGGATGTCCTCGTTTCAGAAGCCCTTTGTCCATCTTCTTTAGCAAATCGTTAATGATCGGAACGAGATACGTGCAAGTTTTTCCAGAGCCCGTGTGAGAGACGCACATTACATCCCTCAAAGCGGAAATTTGCGGAATTCCATGACTTTGAATTGGTGTTGGATCCTTGTGGTCAAGCTTACGCAGGTTGTCAAGCAGTCGGTTGTCCAAGTCCAATTTAGGATCGTCGAAACCATCGATTTCTGGGACCGCGTTTCGGCCTGCTACCTGTTACAACCGGAAGTCAGAAAATGGATTAGGGTACTGCTAACGTTTTAACTCTAAATCATGCTTGTCTACAAGATAACTGCTTTCATGGTTATCATATAACCTGAACACTCATTCGCGATGAAGAAGAACCCACGACTGTTTCAGTGTCACTGCCATACTCATACCCGTCCATTTTCGGAAGATTATCACAATTAAATCAATTAAATTCAAGTAATAAATTGAATTTTTAAAAACAATTAAATCAATTAAATTCAAGTAATAAATTGAATTTTTAAAAACAATTAAATCAAAAGTCTATGAAAGGCGGACCAGTCGACCAGTTAGTCGCCCTTATGAAATAGCTACTACACAAACTGTGATTTTTTCACTCCGAACTTCTCAAGTCACGTGGACCACTGACTCTTCAAGGCACAAGTGGCACAGCACAACAAGTACATAATGACAGGAGAAGTTCGTCAATCCAGGCAGACTCCAGACAGTTGTCTTTTTGACGGGCTTTACCTTCAAAATCTTTGGGGTTATGTGATAATTTGAACAAAGAATGGGTGTCATACTTGACAATCACTATTATGAAATTTCCGAACTTAAAACTGACACCTTGCCGTCATTTATAATGAGAGATGAGATGTATATCTGTGATTGATGTGCATGTGGGCGGATGCATGAATACAGATTAGCAGCACATTTGGCAATAAATTTTTTGATGCAAAAATGAAGACACGAACTGAAGTATTTTAACTTATGTAGAATCACATTGGTTTTATTAAGAGTTTTTTCTTCTCTGATTGAAAATACACGCTCTTTTAAAAGACAACCCACTCTTGCCAATACTCAAACTGTTTTTTGATGTTTACAACGGAGGAGAACGTGCGTAATATACAAAAATAAGTACCGTCAGTTATTCTTAGTGCGGGCCGTAACAAAACAAATTTACTCACGACGAGTACTTTTACCATATGAATATGCTTTTTGATTATTTGTAAGTTACAAGCAAGTTCAAACACCAGATCAGAAAAAGAAGCTGGTTGCGATTGAA
Source organism: Akabosia matsudoensis (assembly GCA_019593645.1). NCBI lineage: Eukaryota > Metazoa > Arthropoda > Collembola > Entomobryomorpha > Paronellidae > Akabosia > Akabosia matsudoensis. Next base: position 29,618 of record VICI01000230.1, read on the forward strand.
CTGACAACACTGACTGGTTCGAAGTACATTAAACCCAGGTTTTAATTTGAAGACTCCAGAAAATTGAATGATCCACGTACTCGTCGAAAAAACAACAAATTATTTTAGCAGTGGTGACTATTAACGATGAGTGTAGTTCATTTTACCTGGTTGGGTCACTCTCTTCCTCCCTCCAACCATTACAAAACATTTTTTCAGCGAAATTCAACGTTAATCTAAACTATATTTACACTTAACTAAATTAAGTACAAACAGCGAAAATCTAAAAAAAACGACAAACTATACTGCGAAGCCTAATTACAAAGTAAATATTCAAAATCAAAAAAGAAGCAGAGATACATAGATTGGTCAGTGAAATTTAAGTGTAGCTAAAGTAAATTATAATAATGATAATACAAAATAAGTAACAACTAAATGACTTGGTATTTTTTTATCCGCTGAACATCTTCAATACACACAGTAAAGACATGATTATTTTATATTTTTCTCTCCCTCTTTAGCATTCTAAACTCAATTGATTTGTAAAGTTAAAATACAATTGGTACAGCTCCAGAAACGAGCGAATTACAAAGTTTCTCGCATTTCCATCCGCAAAGGTTATAAACGATACTTTAACTTTAACATTGTTTTATTGTCCGATTTTTATGAATGATGGAAATAGTAGCACAAATTATTGTTCTTTTGATTTACCGTCTTCTCGAATAGTTTTTTTTTCTCAGAGCTAGGAAACAAGCTATGTTTACAATGTAGCACCGTTTTTTCCAAGCCATGATATTCACCGGTGTAGCTTCTTCGTTTACAAGTGTGTTTTAAATTCTGGTTGTACTCTTTGTCAAATCTAGCTTCATGTGAGGATTATACCGAATACAATGTCGCAAAACGAAAGAGGAAAAAATCATACAGAGATCACTTTAAATGGTTTAACTGATTTTTGTTTGTATATCAGATGGTGAATACCCCTCATTTAGTAGACAGTTGGGTTAGTTAAGATACTAGTCATGTCGTCTTTCTCAAGTTATATAAATAGCAGGTAGGATAGTATTGACTACAACAATTTCAAAGTTGATTTGGAAAAATATGGGTTGATCTGAAGGAAAGACGTCAACTGTTGATATTTTCAAGACGAAAAGCTTATTTTGTATTTATGTAATTATTATATTGTGTAAAGTATTTTGTCGTTTTTTAAATGAGTTATTTGGTGTTGAGAAAGTACTAGTATGGTTTAAAAAAGTTCTATTCTTTTGTAGTATTGAAAGATAATTTTTTTACCATTCGATAAATACACAAAATATTAGCTTAAAATCCAGCGGTGATGGTTGGTGGATAACCCCTCGGTTGGTTTGTGTTTTCTTATGAAGTAGACGTATTGGGAGAAAAGGGAAGAGATGTGTTCAATGCATCCTTTAAGGCTCCGAGCTGTTCCTCCCCCAGTTTAATTTTGTCGTCGATTTCACGGGCATCAATTATCAACTTAGCTTTCATTTTTACAAAATGATCGTAATCTGCGTATTCTTCAGTCGTCAGGTACTTCTGCAAGAAACTAGACACTTGAGCGCTTCGTCGGTCGATGTTTTCTTTGAGTACTTTGGCCTCGTCCAATTGCTCACGGAGTTTGTCCCGTTTGCTTTCAAGAATTTTCTAAACAAAGTACAAAAATATGAAATCCTCATTCCATCAACAAATTAAAATTTAAATGAATTAGCTTGTGCCAACCTTTTCTTGGGGATTTGGAGGATCCGAGAGTCCCATTAAAGCGTTTTCCGCCCTGGCTAGGCGCCCGGATATCCCCAGGAGTAAACTTGTAATCTTTTCTATTTCCTCTACGTGAAGTTTGAACTTGTCAAACTCATTTCGCTTTGCAGTTTGTTTGACACGATCGATGACCATGTGACCTAGTTGCTCATTTGATTGAATTTCTTCTCGCAAAAGAAGCTGCTCAGTGCGGAGGATTTCCAGTTTTCGACTAATTCTTGAAACTAACTCTTCCTGCAATGGACACATTACGATGATTACTGTCCGCGAACTTTAAAAACGTTAACGACAAAATATTCCAGTGCAAATGTTAAATACCTTTTGCTTGTCAAGACCTTCCCCATCAGTTTCATTTATGGGCTCCCTATTGATGTCCTGGTTGTATTGTGTCAAGAATTTGGCTTTGCTCTCAGAGGTTGTGAAGTATGCAGAATCTGCTGGTAGAGGAGCATGACCATTGCATCTGCAGAAAAGAAGTTATTTCAAATTAGTTTCGCAAAATATAAGAACTTTTAACTCATTCTCCTTGTAAAACTAACTTGGTGTCTACATAAACAAGCCATTCGCTTGAAGTTCGCCGCATGCTGTTATGATCTACGTATTATCTTGTTATTCACAGTATTCACTTCCACTCATGCTTTGACAGTATTTCGAAGCACATTATATTTATGACTAGACTTGTAATATAAAAGAAAATGACTAGAAAAATTGAAGCAATGGAAGTATGAATCAGGTCTTCTTCATTTGGAAAGCATGTGAGTCAAACTGTAACTTTAAAGTCAAAGACGAAACGCAAAACAGGAAAGGAAAATCGATCGTTACCAGGGCAACCAAACAGATACAAGATAACAACAAAAAACTTTGGAGTAAAAAAAGGGTTGATGCGACTGGACACTGCACTAACTCAACAAGAAGCAATATACCAGTTTTACCTATTGCATGCATGTTTGTGCAACAGTTTTTTTAAAGAAAGGGGATGCTTGATCCATCGCGTGATTTCTGCAGGGACTCAGTAACTTCATTGAATTCATTTGAGAGATTCGAATACATACCTTCGATAAGAAGCAGGCACAGGTTTCTCATCCGACTCAATGCATTCCCCAGCCTTCTTGTGCGTAACAGGAGAAAATGCACTATTCGGCGATGCTTCGCAGGTTTCATTTCCCAGGGTTCCATTGGGACTGTGACTAAACTCTGTATCCCTGGTGGAACTGATGCACTGAGAAAGAGACTGATCCGTGATTTCCTTAAGCACTGTGAAAACTCCAGTCTTTTGTTGGTGACTCAAAGCGTCCTGAGGATTAACGGAAGCATGTTGTTCGGGCTTGACTTCGTCAGGTAAAGCTTGATTTTGACTTTTGTCTGCTGACAGTTTTTCGATGGCAACAGCGGATGTCGTACTCAGCGACCCCCGCCTTTCTGGTGTGTCGGGTTGAAGTTTCAACTCCAAATGGAATAGACCTTCCATGTAGTCGGCAGTCGTTTTATGGTCCGGTAATGGCACTAAAAATAAAATAATAACGAACCATATTTACCATGCAACAAACATACCATATATATGAACGTGCAAATTTAAAACAACCAATAGCTATGCTCACCAAGAAGTGTTTGAAGTTTATCTCCCTGGGGTAACATTTTAGCGATATCCCTAGAAAGTTCTTCACATTCTAGCTCCTCTTGCGTTTTCTGTCGTCCGGTGTAAAAAGAGGCAGTAGAATTGGAAGCGTTGACTGCAGAATTAATAGACTGTTTACTGGTCGGCCATCCATCCATGTTCGTTCCTTGGTCACCCACTCCATCTGTCTCAGCACACTCAGTCTGACTTCGTCCAGTGCTATTAAACATTTCACTTTGCAAGGTAACCACAGAAGTACAATTGACACGGAGACTCATCTCTGACTTTTTCAACGCGGGATTCGTTTCTACTGAATGATGTTGGTAGTTTCCACTCTGTCCCCCATTCTTGATGTCTTTCTCATACTTTTCGTACTGCAACGGTGGAACAATCACAGAGGGTAAACCTGCAGAATGACCGCATCGCAAGTTGTTTTGCTCTTTGTGATCAACCATTTCCGGTCTCGACTTATCTTGGAGTTGACTCAAGGGCTCCCGATTAACGCGGTCGTCCTTCTCTGAATGATGGTCAAGACTTATCATCATATTTTCACGCTCCGACGAGGACATCAGAGATGCATTTTCGGTATCACATGGTTTGCTTGAATGCAAAGGACTGAGTGAAACAGATGACGACGTGGACAGCGGAATAACATCATTTCGTAGCGACGTTTGACTAAGTTTTTCGATAGACGTGTCAATTCCATTGCTGGTGTGAACGCTGTTAGATCCTCGTAGGGGTGCTACTTGAGCTACCGGAGGAGGAATCGATGACTGTGAGGCGCCCGTTTTGTTATTGAAAATATTACTGTCACAACTTATACTCCTGTGGAACAACGGCTGTGACATAGGTGGCTGCGGACTCCCACTTGTAGACGACCCCGCCGTTGACGATGGAGGAGACCCAGCACCCTTTGCAAGTTCATTCGAAGTGAATATCACAGTTGTGCTTGGAGCCCTGATGTTATGAATCTTTTCCCAGGCTGAAACAAAAAACAAACAATTTTACTTCAAATCCTCACTCTGAACCTATAATTTTTTTGCCATTGCCCTAATTGTACCAGTGCTATCATCTCCCTCAGCAGAATCCATTTTTATAACTAAAACCTATCCCAGGACTATCTCATTAGCAATAATTATCTATCCAGACATTCCTTTCCTCTATTAATTTACAAACGCGACAAGCCTTTTAGCCCACCAAAGATAAGTTTTTTTTTAAATCACCAGCTTTGCTTATTTCAATCCACGACACTAAAACAAACAAAATCTCAAAATATCTTTCACACTCAATGAGCCTCCTACTCGCCACCGAAAAAAAAATCGCTTGCAAATAAACGACGTGTCATTCAATTGTACACATCTTGGGCTCACACTTGAACATCAACTTGAACAATGGATTACATGCTGCTGCGTTTCCACCCTGAAACAACGTCAACCTCACAGTAGTTTATTTATTTAGTAGCTCAAAAAATTATGTTTTAGGTCACTGCCAGACAAAACTCATATCACTGAAAACATCTCTCTCGAAAAATAATCATCGGCAAAACTAGAGCCCTCTCGGCACACACATGACGTAAGCAACAAAATCCTCTGGTGGATTACTCTTGAAGAAAAAAATAAAATACTAAAAGAATGAAAACATATACCACAACTACGCCCCATGTAAGCATCTTGTTTATAGACAGTTACAGGACACTATAGAGAACAGTAAATGACTAATTGAATCATAAAAAATGATAAATAATAGCAGCCCATCAGTCCATTTTTCCAATGACACTGAAGAAAACAAAATTCGCTATGTGCTATTGCGCAACTCATGACAATTATAGATGATTCAGAGCTGCTGTTAATTGTAGCTAAATGGTTTCAAAATAAGTTTACTAGTGCAAAAAAAATTGTATGCATGAGAGTCTCCGTATTTACGCAGAGTCAATCCTTGACTGATAATCAATTGTGGCTTTTCCCCTTTCATCTTTCTTTATGATTTTTGTTTTTTTGTTGTAACTCGTCACAGTCAAAGGGAATGGCCGAGCATTGATTCAATATTTGAAAATTCGTTGATAGATGAAACGTCCAATGAGAGTGTTCACATCTCTCTAATTTTATAAATTATATCACAATTCTTATTATTTTCCATTTTTTATGGCATGCAATCAGAAAAAATGTCAGGGTGATTCAATGTAAGTGTCAGTTTAGGAAATTTATGTGGGACTGCCAAAATAACACGCATTTCTTCATACGGGTCTGCGCCAATTATGATATTAGTTGACATTAGTTGGGTACTTTATTGGACTGTCAACTGTGACCAACGTCATTTCTGAGTCGTAAAAACTCCTGAAAACAAAGCGTCATGAAAGATATTTAAAAGTATAAAAGTCGTGAGGCTCGTAATGAATTGTACAAAGAAGAAATAGTTGGTTTCTAATGTCATCCAACCACCTTCAAACTAATGAAATGATAAGCACGAGTGGCGATAATATTCATTCCTATTTTCCAACAGATGAAAACAAAGGAAAATCCAATAATCCTATCCACCCTTTCTACCAATTCTTATTTGAGTCTTCCAAAAAATATATTCCTTTATACGTCTTCCCATTCCATTGGAGTTTCAAAACCCAGGCATTTCTTAGATTGAAGAAGCTTTCTGCTACTGTTTTGCTAACAAGAATCATAAAACATAATCTAAAAAAATAAGTTATTGAGAGTTTTGTGGTGGGCAAACATGACAGATAATCTGGCCACACACGACAATGAAATTGCCTTGTCAACAGGATCTTAAACAAGATTATTCACAACTCTCTAAGTCGAGGATTAGCCTATTATTCTTTTTTGAACAAATCCATTTTCCAAACGTCATTCCCTCCTGTAGTAGAACATCCTGAAGGAATTTATTAATATTTAATCATACAAAAAAAAACACACACACACAGACACTAGACTCATTGTAGTTTTCTGATAAGTAGAGATAGCCACGTCAAGGCCAAAAATTCAACAAGATCACTTAACCTTGCTAGATTTGCACACAAATCATTCTATTAAAATCATGCTAGATAGTAAGCCTACTGCTAATGCAAACATTAATACAACTGCTCCTGTTGCCGTTGCAGTGTTAAGCCATAACCGAGTAAATCACGCAAGGGTTATGTTATGAGAATACTAGAAAAAGTAACCTTTTTTATTTTCTTCATGATCATTCGGAACATAACAACAGTTCCATTCTATTCTAACGCGTCCAACATATAAAAACATCTTTTATAGCGTGGCCACTTAAGGACAAAAACGACCTACGGCAATACATTAAGCTACTCGCTTGGAATTAAAAATGTGTAAAGTAGTCATTTCCAACATGTCATGCACCCCCTTTTATAAAAAAAATTATGACGTGTCGAGTAAGAAAAAAAATTCGCATCACACATAATATCCGAATGCTCGTAGTCTTTTGTTCTAGACTATGGCCTTCACCGATTACAAGTCTCCTGTCAGTTATAAAAACTTATAATCTAAGAGTTACATCAATGATTTGTACAAAAAAAAATCGTTTTTTTTGAAAACGTTAGCAAGACACAATAAACTACAATAGGATTTTTGTATGACTCTTGCACAACAATCACCACCCTCTAAACAGCCACAGCCTTTTGAATTACATAGTCGACAAAGATAGCTTTTTTCCCGTCTGTCATGAACGTGATCACATTAATCTCTCTAAAAAGACCTACATTGAGAATGCTTTTCAACAATGCCATTGTAGTTGGTTGTACAAAAGTGACCAATGAGACATGAAACAATTAGAATCAGTGCAAAAATTGTAAGCATGATATTTCATGATTGCCTTTCTCAGCTATTTAGAACTGCATGAGTTCTTAGTGGCTCGATTCCCATCATCTGCAAAACTACATTATGAATCAAATGAAATAAGCACTCTCCAATTGCCACGTTTTAGAAAAACAAACCGACAAAACAAATAGCCTAGGGATGGATGATCTCGTTTTCTTAATCGTTTAACACGACTTTACGCGCACGGTTACAAACACACAATTATGATATGGCATGTTTGAAACAACACTCACACATTGCTAATATTAATACACCAATTTAACATTCTAAATACCTTCACGAGCTTGATTGTCTGTGCGAGAAACGGAGATTAGCATTTTCTTTTAACCTGATAGTTAAAACGTTCAATCGCATAATATAATCCATACTAAGATTCACGATCATGAATTTGTCTCTTATGCAGTGAATGAATAGCAATGGGAATTTTTACAAATAAAATGATAACGAGGGATGAATAAATGATCGGAATAAAAATACTCTTCGAAGTCGTTATAAACAGTAGGCCACGGACAATCTGATAAAGCGTATGGTACAACAGGGCGCCTATCCATAATATGCGGTAGTAAAGAGAATAAAGGCCATGAAAACGATGAAAAACTGTTTTTACTAGTGCTTTAAAACTGCCAGACAAGTTGAACTTACCAGCTGGTGACAAGGAAGTATCAAGCTTGCCAGTGCCAACACCACCTAGGTTCGTCATCGACCGTGTGGATCCTACCGCGTCGGATCCCCCTGGTGAAGGTGACTCCAATGAGGACTTGCTGATGTTGTTGTTGCTACCAAGTCCGGATGGGGATAACGTTCTTCTGTAGCGTCCCTCGTAGCCCAGAGTTCTTTCTTTTCGCTGGGCCATATACGAGTCCTTGTGGAGACAGCTACTCCTGTAAGAATTGAATGACAGTTTTGGTTTATAAGCTTCGACAAGGCAATAAAAGAAGGTATAATAGCATATTTTATGTCCTCACGAGAAAAACTGCTAATTTTTTTCGCACTTGTGTTCCTGATTCCTTTTAAACCGAGCAACACCCAACGCAATATTTCATGCAGTAATGGTTTTGCTACTTGAGCGTTAAAAATGCGAATATTCTTTTCATTGTGCACAGTCAGTTTACCACACGTCATCTCACAAATTGTAGTTAAATGGAATATCTCCAAAGTTATTATTATTTATGCAAAAACACGTCTTACAATCAAGGTCTTCCAAAGTAAACACGTCGTGTTTTCATGGTTCTGCTTAATTCATTATCACGACTTTATCTCCACATTGCACAGGCTTTATGATCGTTTTCATAACGCTCATTTTGCCTTTTTTACATGGTTTCTCTCGTCGAAAAATATTTTCGTTCAGTGAGATCAATAATCTTTGACTTATTATTTTGAACTCAGTCGATACTGAGAAAATTTGTTGAACATAAATTGTAGTCGTACTACTATTATTATTTTGCAAATATTGCTACGACTCGTATTTAGATCCTGAAGAATGAGTAGCCGAATGTGTTTAGCAAAATACTTGAATTATTAACTACTAATATCTATTGATTTGAAGTCCACCTTCGAACACTACAATCTGGCAAGGTAGTTTGTAAGCAGCACAAGCGTCATGATTCTCTAGCTCATTTCCGCATGTTGGAATCATCGTGTGTGGGAGCAAAACGAAGTTGAAGTTTATTGGTATGCTTGCATGTGCGCTTTTCGTAGCAGGAAGTTGCCAGTAAAACCGTTAGCTTTTCTGACCAGACAATAGCAAATGAAAGTATGAGGAATCGATTGATCCAGTGAGTAATATGACGTATTTTGAGGGGCGCTCAACTATCATTAAATATTTTTAGGCATAAAGTGCCGTTGCTTAGTTTTCTGTGAAACCTTGCAATTGCAATGATGTATGTTTTATGTCCATGAGAAATTAAACTGCGTATCGGAGGAGATCAGTTATGTTGAAAAAAAAAACAAATAAAGCTGAAGTTGGGTTGCAGTATTTTATGGAAAACCAAGGTAAAGTTCATAAATAAGTAAAATACGGGAAGAGCTTACATACGAAACTTCACATTCAGATGAAAATGTTCGTTTTGTTGGGTTCGTCTTCACTAAACTCATGTAAGGGTTTTTTTGTGAACGGCTCAAATAGAATTACCTACAACGATTCAAATTGCTTGTTGCGAAATTTCAGGGTTGGTTACATTTAGTGATTTTGATTTACATTTCCTCCGAAAATTATGATGAAGAATGCTTCCACGTATTCTATTATGACTTTTTTTTCTAAATAAAAGGCTTCATTTTTGAAATCACGGAATGATTGATAATAAGTTGTTGAAACCACAGCTCACCAGACCAAACAAATCAAAGTTCATGTTTTAAAAATTCTATGCAATTGTATTTATAATGTGTCTCTGTAGTAGTGGTCTGATAAAGTAACAATTCCAAATTCAAGAAATTGGTTTCCTCTTGCTTTCTTTACGGATAAGAATAATTTGAAAGAAGAGGTTGGAGGATATGACGAAAATAAGAAACAATTATCGTCCCAGTAAGATAGAAAGCCTAGACTGACTGCAAAAGAAAATGTTACATTGTTGCAGAATAGTTCATTTTGGAAGACGCAATCATACTACGCCCATGATAATTGGCAGTATGACGAACTGCTACCCTTTCCGGTAATCTTTACTGCACATAATGACAAAAATTGTGCATTTCAAACTAATTGCTAGAAATTAACGTGGCATTAAGGCATGCTTTCTTGCAATACACAAGTAAGTTAATGAGCTGCGGTAGGACAGCGATGAGAATCTGTATCAGTAGAACTCTTCCTTTAATTTCTAAAAAAGGCCCTTTAATAGTCTTTCGTTTCTTTTTCATTTAGAGCACTGAAACTGCCATTTTCATCACAGAAAGAAAAGACCAGACTTAGCAGATACAGACTTGATATGGGGCGAAGATTGTTTTCACATTTTCGGAACACGATTCTTAATTACCATAAATGTTCTTGCATTGAAATGCTGAAAAAATCTTGTAGGAGGAGAAGGAGGAACTCGAGAACTGATTCATTTATGCATGATTGTCCATTATAATCCACAGCTAATTACCTCCTCGTTTCTCCTTTCAACATTATCTCTCTTCATTTAAATCGTGATGACTCGTTTTAACCCCAGCTTTTATTAGAAAAAAGTCTTTCATAGGTTAGTGGGTCGATGTATTTAGCTTCTACAGCAAAAACGCTTACGATACCATTTTTGTCACCATAAGAAATACTTACAGTTGAAGTGCTTAGACGTATGTAACAAAAATGTTTAGAAGCAACACGTTGTTGACTTGGTATATTCTTTGGAGTAATAAAAGAATGATTTTACCACTAATGATGCTTTTTAAAATTTACAGACCTCTGGTAGGATTCGTAACGTGGAAATTATATATTTGCAGATTGTCAATAGTAGCTATATTTTTGTACTGGTGGCTCTGTCCCAGCTCACTATTTTGTACAGATTTGTATGTCACTAAAATCAACCTTTAAACATACTAATATAACAAGATGAAGCTATTTGGTTTTTGGCATGGATGCACTTTTTCGAAAAAATTTATCGAAGGCGTCCTAATTTTATGCCAAATTTTTCCAAACAAACTATATCCATTTCCCTTGTTTGGATTCAGTTGCGAACAATTAAGACTCTTTCTTCCCAAAAAAAACTTATCGGCAAAAATACGTAATCGTGTTCGACTAAGCATGCAGTCGTGTGAATACACTTATCCAAGAGTAAAATATAACATAATCATGAACTAGCTCCTTCCTGTATGGGTAAAATCGTACAGCTTCCACTTTTCTCATTAAAATTCTATCACCAGCTAACATTTGAACTACCCAATTTCAATTCATCTTGTGTTTAGCGGACTTTGCTTTAAAAAACTGGTAACGTTTACACAAATGGTTTTCAATTTGCGTGAACGCAATATTACCTGTATGAGAAGAGATGTCTCTTTTGAAACCATATTTTTGGTTTGTGCGCCCACGAACATGACAACGACGTATGGACTACTTTAATCCAGCACAAACATTTCATATGCTTTCTGCCACTGACATCATTCAAACTATTTTCTAGCGCATTTCAAAAGGTTTTCTTATTCAAAACAGTTCATCATCACATCATACATGAACTGTGAAGTAAAAAAACTCACAACATGTTTACATGTACATAGATGTATCTCCTTTCAAGCTCAACGTGTCAAAATAGCAGGAATGCTTTCTGATTACGCAAAAGTAAAAAAAAAACAATCGTTGTTGGTATGCATTTTATCCCAGCAATAGAGCAAGTTTCACTATTACCATATTGCACATCTTCAGATGTTGAAATACAAAATGATTGATTTAGGCTTCCTTTGGATATAAAGTAAACAATAAGATTCCACTGGTAACTGGTGCCAGCATATTTGCCAGATTGCGTGGCTGCATTTCCAGTTCACGATCTCAGATACGTTTAATTTAAAATATGCTCTGTTAAAATTTGTAAGAATATTTAATCACGATTGAAAAGGGCGATAACGGAACATAAGAAACATGTAAAAGGCTCAAACCTGCGAGAGGAACCAGGAGGAGCATGAAATAATTTGGTTTTATTGCCTTTATCGTTATTCAATAATCAGTTTTTGAGTTAATAAAACCTTAAAAGTTCATTGTTCATTTGAGAAGATTTAATAATAATGTGCTTCGTTTCGAAAATCATTTATCATGTAAGTATAAACAAAATCCTTTCCTAACAGTTTGCTACTGTGTGCTCTCGCAATGTCTTCTCGGCTGATAAGCGTAACGAACAAAAATCTCGATTATTTGGGCACACAGTTTTGGCAGAATATCTCCGGCAGTTGGTAAACGTTAAATAATAGTTTTTATATTTTAAAAAGTCAAGTCATACTTTTTTGTCGTATTCAATTTTGAACACATTATTATTATTATTATTATTATTTTTATTACACATATATAGCATTAGAAATAAGTCTTTAAAGAAGCACTACCATCACCGATAAACGATGTCGCTAGAACTATCAGTACAATATATTTTGATCTATTATGACAGTATGTGCAAATTAACAAAGGGAAAGCTTATTTTTAAAGGACTAATTCCTACATCATTACCATAAATAATCGAGATATGAGTAGGTTCCCCTGGCAACCGTGACTGCATAGTTAGAATATCGCAATGCAAAACATTAAAAAGGCAACCAGCGATTTTAATATGGGTACATAAGTAGATATTAATGTTTAGATATCTGACATGTTGCCTCACGACGATCAAGGGATAAATGTGCCCAGAAAAAGATGCCTGATCATGATGGCACACTATAAACTGCTGTAAAAACACCTTTGCGTTTGACGATGTTGATGTCGAAAAAAATTCGTCGCTACTCCATCATGATGATGCCTTTTTGATACTAACTTGTGCGTAAAATATGCAAAATTTACGTTTTAGGATAATTTCACAGAAAAAAAGATTAGTAATATAACAGAAGGTGACATAATGAGTTCTCGTTTTATAATATTCAATTCGACATGACGATTTTGATGAGTTTCAGCGATACGCATGTAAACGTTTAGAACACAGCAAGTCATGAAGCTTGATAAACGGTAAATATATGCACATTATCTGGCAACGAGCAAGACTCGTTACAAATCATAACTTAAAGATCATTATGACATGGCAAGAAGAAACAAACTGACTAAACGTTTTTAGAATATAAGTTATAAGAATTCGTTTTCTATTTTTTTATCACATTACCTGATTATGATTACATGCTCACTTAATTACTAGCCACCTTGACTTCTCATGAAACTTGTGAGGCATTTCAAAGTATTAATAGTTCCCTTAACATAATTCCAAACTCAGTACCACTGATTAATAAAATTGAAGCATATTTAATGACACTCAGCTCGATGTATCCTCTGAATATTTTAAATGAGATACTTTTCGACTTGATTGAATACCAGTAAAAAGTACATCAAGGACCTTGAGCCAATCAATTGTAATTCTTTTCTATGTACCTTTTCCGAATCCGCAACGTATATCCAATTCCGAGTACCATGTTTTTCCACCCTGACAGTTCTTCCTTCATGTGTTCTAAATATTACTCATTCACCTCACTCAATATCACCAAGAAATGAAATTGAAATTTTCACATCACAAAATCTCCTGCGTTCAACTACAGTTTTCAACTGCAACCTGGAATGAACAACATGAAATTTAAAACCAGTGCACGACACAATAAAATCCTCTAGGCGATATAAGACACGCATCAGTGTCCTGACTCTGCTCCTGTTCCATTCAAAGTTTGATAACTCGTCTGTAAAATACACTTTCTTGATTTAGAATGCGATCTGAACCGTGTAATTACTTCCTTTCAAATTCACAGTTTTCTTCAAGAGCTTGAAGGAAGGCGCAGGTACTACGAAACAAAATTTATAAAACATCATTGCCAGAGCAATCACACAACTGCACTCGGGATACTTGAATATTTTGAAAGAAAAAACGGAAACATCCAACACAATTATTACTTCTTCTACCAACAACAGACTACAACTGAACACCGACGCACAAATATATTTCAACGTTGCACTCCACACGCCAAAAACAACAAGGACAAAAGTGCACAAATACATACGTATACAACTGATGATTGTGACGATGGTGTTCTAATCGACTAAGTCAGCTTCAGCTTCATCCTTTTTACATCATTCACTTTGAGTGAATGAGAGCGCGATGCAATAGAGAAGCAACAGGTGTGCAACGGATGTGTGATACTACTAACTCGAGCGTTGTTGAGTCTACCTGTTTATTTTTTACAAATTTTTATGATTCCTTGTCGAGTGTATATTACCCATTAAAAATGTAACCAAACGTAGTGACGCTATTGGTACCAACTGGCAAAATGGTATAAACCTACATCCCATCTAATATGCAAGTCGTACGCATTATCATGTCAAGTTTGTTTTCGTACCATTTTTCAAAATGCTAACATTGTCCACCTTCTTTTGTGTGAATACAGAAAAAAAGATATTCTGAGCTAAGAGAGAGAGAGATTAAGAGATTCCCACTTTTCTACTAAGGTCTAGTTCTAAAAATGCATAATCCCTTCCAAAGAGGTAATACATTTTCCGTTGTATTCTCTAAAATTATATTTAAAAAGGTCACAAGGAAACTACAGGTAGAATCTTGTCTACTTGGGCTGTAAAAATATAGATATATTTTGTATTTGTCCAAGACCCAATTTGTCACTGTTAATGTCGATGATCTGTAGAGGCGAAATAGAGGTAATAAGGTGCGACATGGGAAAATAGATTTAATGATACGTTGTTCATATCTATGTAGTTGCTCGTCGATTAGTTCATTTGAAATACTAAAAATGTTATTCATGGGCTGCAAATGCTGCATTTATCGCCGTGGCAAACACTATTTTGAAGAGCAGCGCGAACAAGATTCAGTGTTGTTGGCAGCATAATAATGCTCACAAAATAATATTATCATGTTTGTTAAGTAGACGTGTACTTCTTGTGCACTACACCCTTTAATAGCGACTCACAGTATTTTTGTGTGATATCTTCTTGTGCTTTTTCAAAAATAATTTCACAACGAGCAGCTTGTTTGTGAGAGTCGGTTCTGATAATAACATTAGAAAAATTTAATTGACTGGTTATGGTTAAATATATTAAAGAACGGCAGTATCACACAAATGCAACTTTACATGGAAATTGTGCAATTAAATATTACGCTACACTTGCCGCCTTACAAGTACCGAAGAAGTATTGAACAGCCGCATAAACAAATATATACAAAAATGTCCCCATTCTAAATAGACTTAGATATTTCTATTAAGAAAATATAAAACATTTCTTCAGGCAATGCAGCTTCATTTACGAGCAGTTATCATCACCATTTTTGCGTTTTATGTGGTTATATAAGGTCAACAAGTGGTAGGGGGATGCTAGGAAGAATAAAAAATGCGTACGGCGATTTACTGCACACAGCGCCAGTTAATAGTCTGGATCGTTGTCAAAGTTGTATTTTTGTTTTATTATAACAAGGAAATGCATGCAGGCAGTAAACCACCATCTACACTGTCAACTATATGCAGCGCAAAATCTTTCACACATTTATCATCGCCGTAGATAATTTGACTTTAGTCATCCCAACAATAGATACATGCCTGTCATTTTTCTACCAGAAATAAAATTTCCACACTTATTTCAATCAACCATGCTCTCAACCTACAACTAGATTATTCTTATTCTCCCAGAAATATTGGAATATAATACCAGCTAAATAAGCTTTGAATTATAATTTCTCCATTGTTCACCGGAACCTTGTGCATACTTTGTATGGGGAAGAATCGAAACGAAGACAGATATCGTCCGTCCTAAGGCACATTGTAATATAAATTGTAACTTTGGCATTTTTAGATTCGGTAATGAAACTTTGTGGTAGTCCTTTCATCACTTTAGCATGTTGCCTACCAGTTCTTGTATCTCTCAGTTGGCTGCTTTTCTTTTGTGTAAAAAATATTACAGTTATAACACTTGCTGCTTTTCCCTATTCTTGCCGAATAAAAGAAATAGCATGTCGACATTGCGCTAGCTACCAAAAACGGATTATGAAATTTTCAAGATCTTTTCCCGTTTTTGCACAAAAAACAGCATGGTAGGTTATTATCAATCGGTTTGCTGCTGTTGCCAATGTACACGGCTTACGATAAGTACATTACATTGTTACCGACCAGCGAGGCACCAAACTTTTATTACTCTTGAAATGAGAATAAATTACTATTCCTACAAAAAAACCTATGACGGGCTACTAGCTTGTTAATGTACCTCATGAAATAAAGGAAACGTACTTTAGTTTACCCAAAGTCTCATCTAATATGTATCGCTCAGGTTAGATGTTTTCGTTCATGATAAGTAACAGTGAAGCTTAAGTAAAAACGTGATGCAACATGTTGCGCTACATCTGAAGTTTCAATTTAGCTAAGTATTAAATACGAATACTTTGTAGGACTATATTAGTGCAGTGTACATCATCAAGTCAAGCTAGTTATCATTATCGTTCGAAATGGGTATCTGCAAATCCGTCTGAAATTTAACCACTATCACTGTGCATGAATGTTCCCGGTAACGTAATGCCGAGATTAATTGTCACGAATCTTTGAAACTATAATTATATCGAAGTTATATGCATGGACAATGCATTGGACACTAAGCCAAATCTCGTTGTGGAACTAAATTCGGAGCTGTTGCGAGCTAACCCTTGCCTATGGCCCTATTTTATTATTGTTGATATCATGACTTATGTATGTATACAAAACGAATGGTAAAATCAATATATCATCAGCAATAACTAGACGATATTTATAAGTGAAATACTTTATTCTAGCTTTTTTTCATTTGGAAGTATTCTGTCTCAGTTGTTCGAGTAGCTATTGCCTAAACATTTGTAAATTCAATTGATGCATGTTTAACAAGATTGGGAAATAATTTGCTCGTGTAGAGTGCGTTTTCAGACAAGGACGTTTTTTCAGTTGAGGTAAATCGATGCGACTCTCTCATTTTTTGGAGTTATTATTCAAAGTATGAAGCACCTATGGTAGGTTGAAGCTGGTTCAGGAGTTACAAATGAAAGAGAGACTGAACCATAGCTGTGTAACGAAATATCACAATTCCACTTTCGTTGCCATGTAACGATACGAACTATGAACTATGAAATAACCTAAGATGTCAAACGTAAACATAAATTTTTAACACACATTAATACTTTTATAATAACACTAAAAATATGAAGAGTAAAACAAGCAACACTCGATTAAAAATTTAAGCACCAAATAAAACACAATCTGCCTTGTAACGGAGTACCAGTTGTGTAAATTATTTGCAGCAAGCCCTTCAAAGACCAGTCTCAAACATCGCAACATAAATCCAAGCACAACTGTGCGTCCCATGGGATGACATAGATTTCATGGAAAAAAGAAATTTCATTTACAAGCAGTAATTATCCATTCCCTACGTAAGTACACTTTTAGTGTACATTATATTTAATTTGCACGTTTTGGATCTACATATGTTGATAAAATGGCAGGTTTAAGCTCGTAAAATACGGATAAGTCAACAACCCGAAAAAAATGAACAAGTCGTTTCATAACACTCGCTAGTTTTCACTTATTTTTTTAAATTACAAGCTACTCAGCATTGTCATTGGCAAATAGCTCACCTTTAACGACATGGATAACACAACTTAAAACGATAAAGATTTTTTTATTCTTTCTGTAGTACACACATCCGAGTACACAACGTTTTCAAATACGGTTTTCTCCAGCCACTCGAAATTCAGTTTCCCACATTAAATCGTTAGTCGACGATTATTTTCCCTAAAGAGAGAAAATTAGTGAGCTGTTTCCACTGACTGGAATTTTACTTTACACAGTAATTTTGAAAATCAGAGAGACAAAAAGCTTCAAAACACCTAGCCGTCTTATACAGCAAAAAGAACTCGTATGCTGTTGCCTGAATGGCCTCAAGGGAACAACTGATGATGATGATGACTGCGTCGAAGACGTTATGATCAAATTGATTAACAGTTGTACAGTACTGCACATTTAAGCCGTGTATGGCATCTTTCACCAGGAGCGATGTATCAGAACATATTGTGTGTGCAGCTTTAAAAGTCATGAGTTGTTTCTTACCACCTGCGTTTTTTGTGCATGTCTTTTTTTCAGTTTCTTTGAACAACAGAATTTATGCACGAAACTCCACAATGATAAGGTTTACTCAAACCCGCATTACAGTCAATGTATCGAGCAATTTTTTACTGAAAATAAAAGGGAATATTGCAAGATTTTTTTCTTCTTCAAAATGAACTAATAATGGTACACATATTAGTAAGCTACGTTGATACAACTAGCTACTACTAGACGGGCACAGTGCCTGTAATTGTACTGAACATGACTCTGCATAACATGTGGCATAATAACACTATGCTATAGAATAACAAAGCAATGAATATATACGCTGATTATTCTGCGACCAGGAGCATTAGCAACCACTTACTAACTTTCAACTAACTAATTCCTTATTCTTCACCAGTCTATCATTTTCTATCATGCGTTCTTTTTGCCCAGCAAATGACGAGCGAAACGTTTTGAACCATGGATTACGCGTTTTCGTGTGTTCTTTTTTCTCGTTTCCTTTGGAATGAAATGGGGTGCGAGTGAGAGGAGCACAGGGATGGATAAGGCTGAGCTAGAATCTTACTTTGAGAGTTCCTTTGTCATGCAGCAAAACGCTGTCATGACGGCGACTATGAAAAGTTATCTAGATGATGGTATATGCGGGAATTGAAGAGACGCAGAAGATAGGATGTAAAATAAAGGTAAAAACGTGATATAATATTTTTTTTTAATTTGGCTTAGTTACATCGCTTTTACAGCGCTACTACATACTTTGATTTGCGGAGAGACTGACCTGTACTTATACGTTAGAATTGTATGTACGAACGCTGCCAGAAAAGCATGCAAAAGTAACGTTGCTTACAGTATTGCAAGATCATTTTTGAAGGGTTTCTTGTAGTTTATGCTGTCGGTAAAGGAAAAGAGTGGTTTCTTGCATGGGAAAGGTTTATGAGAAGAGAGGGGATGTGTTACAAAACAAAAAGTTCAGAAAGAATGAAATGCGTTGTGTGTGTGCGAACAATGTACTGCGTGCAGTGACAGACGTGCCGATTAGTTAGATATTCAAAAAATGGCAACGAGTTTCAAATTTTATACTTTAGACCTCTATTACAATTATGTTTAATGTACGCATTATTTCACATTACAAAGCAGATATGTAGGCAATTGAGCTAGGATTTTTTTTCGCAAAA